>JAKUBZ010000020.1:0-152854 GCA_030567055.1 Petasospora taoyuanica
GGGGGGGGGGGGGGGGGGGGGGGGGGGGGGAGCAGGTCGTATAACTAAGCGGGCTCTAGCGGAGAGGGAGGGGTTCTGTGATGGGGAGGAGGAGCAAAGACAGCGGTGAGTGTCACGCCAATGTTGTAGCCTGTAGTGATGAGGAGGAAATTGCAGTTTTCCCCTGGGCAATGACTGCGTAGCGTGTGTGGTGGAGACTTTCCGGTCTTGCGTGAAGCCGCTGGCGGGTGTTGCGGCGTTTGATCGTTGTGGTGTGTTCAGATTTTGGGTTTTTGATATTTGATAATCACCAGCTTTGTCGCGAAGAGGTTGTAACCGTAGTTACAAAACAGGGGTGGGGTTAGAATTGGAAAGTAGGTAACGGACAATATATGTCTACGATAGGGATCTTGTTTTTTTTTTTTTGGTTATTTCGTTAGATTCATTACAAGATGGATGTTAAATTGCAATCGGCAATCTGTCTAATCCAGATACCGATCCTTAACATTCTCAAACTCGTCGATGGTCTCGATCACGGTCTTGAGGGACTCCAATACACTTGACGCAGCGACTCTGAGAGTTCTATCGCTCACAGCCTCGAATTTTATCACAAGGTTGTTGTCTTCCACGAGATATCTCACCTTAATGTCATCCGGTCGAAGAATTGGGTCTGGCTCTAGTGTGGTCTTTGCGATTGTGGACTGTTTCTTGGTCTCGAACGGTACTGTGATGTCTCTATTCTGTTGTTAGTTCTGTGGCCTTTTTAACTACCCTCTTCTCCTCCAATAATATAGTGCATGGGATAAACTGACAGTGTGTGATCAAATGACATCTTTTGTTTCTTAGTGGCCATATCTGGGCTATTTATCACTCCACTACAATTTTTTCTGTGCATTGAGAGGCCCATCGGCAATGATGCTCAAAATGGGTAACTTTTGCAGATGTGGTTCGCGAAATCTCCAAAAACACCCGAAGGAGGAAACTACCCAAACGGAGAGGTCAGTCAGTTTTTGTGTCAAAAGGGGGCGTTGGAGCACGAGGGGAGGGAAGGGGGAGGCAGGCAGGCAGAAGTGACAGACACATAGAGATCTAACCTTGCAAATAGATTTTTAAAAAAAAACACACTCATTCATATCACGCAGAAGTCACACAGATAGTCCCATAAGCCTACTATCAAGCACCAGCAGCCAGAGATAGTCGCAGATTCTCCGCAGCATATACATTTTCAGCTATAACGAGTATACTACTTTAAGCTACCTCACTCGACAGATTGCTGCTTATCGCCTGGCTTTGTATTGAAGGGAGAGATTGATATATATATATTGAGATAAAGAGACCGAGACACAGCATTGCGAGGTCAAGAGCAGCAAGATGATCCATAGCTCGCCGTTGACCCAGAAAACTTCAGGCAGACATGGCTTCAGTGAGAGATTGGATGGCGATCCGTTCTTCTCGAGCTTTGATAATGGGAACCAGGACCTTTCAACTCCAAGGGGATACCAACAGACACCAGAAACCTCTTTGTTATCATCAGGGCCATCACAGGCTTCTCAGTTCTTGGACAGAATCCGCCGGTTTGACATCAGCGAAGACACTTTCTATGTACTCGAGTCAATTGATCCAACGTTCTGGTCGCTTGAGACTTATATTCAGACTTGTGCCCGGATATCACAGGAGGCCAAAGATCTACTGCCCTTGACATATTATGCCTCTTTAGTGATGCTCGCTAGACAAGTTACACAGGAGGAGATGGACTCTGTTGGTGTGGTTAGAGACAGTACTTATTACTACGACAAGATGTCTTTTGTGAAGCACCCACTTAGGACGTCGATGATGTTGAAAGAGGCGCTCGAGACAATCCAACAGTGGCAACAGGAGAACGAATTGCACAGTTCGTCGACGTCATCTGCGGCATCGACAGGATCCCCTATGCACTACACCGGATTGTCTCCTACAACGGTTCCACAAGAGCAGAACAACCCAAGGGAGTACCAGAGAGCAGTGTTGGAGGAGCTCAGGATGACAGTGTCGCAGTTCATCTTTATCCTCGACAGATTGGACAAGAACATTGGGGACGTTGAGAGTTACCAGTCTATCAATTGGCCCAATGCCTCCAAGGCGGACAAGTTTGTGCGGTTCTTCTCTCAATTTGATGAGTTGCTTCCAGTGAGAAACACACCGGAGAGGGCTATGGACTGTGTGAATGCCTTTTTGCCGCAATTGGAGGGGCTTATGGGCCATGCATCGTTTGACAAGTCGTATCTGTACGAGAAGATTGGAGGGTATCATTCTACACAGTACGGGGAGAAGCCCTGGTGGATCAACACGCTTGTGGAGAAGATCGAGGAGTGGCAGTCACGGCATCAGATCCTGTGCAATTCTCCGAGAAAGCGGTCGTTTACTGCGATGGACGACGATGTTGTTAGTCATTTCAGAAGACCAAGTGATGCGACTGCTCGTGGCAGGCCAAAGAAATTACACCGTCCCTCTGTTTGAATGAATGGAGCCTTATATTAGTAAAAAATCTAGTTGTGTAGTCCGATGAGTTTCAAGTCAAATCCGAGGTCCTCTTTATCCATGACCTTGAATGTGATCTTCTTGTTCTTTGGGTTAGTGAGCTTGATGATACGTCCGTCGATACACGTGTATGACATGTCTTCTCTGTTGTCAAGGAACTCCACTTGTAATTCATCCCCACCTTCTGAAAGTGTCTTGTACTGGACGTACGGTAGGTGGATATGATCAGCCAACGGGCCCATATAGGGCTTGGTCATCACTTCCATGATCTGCTGTGGATCAACGTGGTCGACGTGGAGTGCGTGCAATTGATGCTTGGAGAGTTGGGAGTCAGGGGAGATGTAATACCCATGTTCAAAGCATGGCACTGCGATGATGTTCAAGAGGGAGTGTTCGGTTGCACGTAGCAGCGATTCACCCGTGGCCTTGTTTGTAACTTCGAGATTGAAGTCCAAGTTGGAACCCAGGACCCTCTGGTTGGCGATCTTGAAACGGTCTACTCCCAGTAGTCTGAGGTCTGGCTGCTCTGCAACCCAAACGAGCTTAGCGTGCAGTGCAAATGTCAGTACTAATAGAAAGATGATATCCTCTGAACCAACGGGTGTTCCATCGATGTAGTAAGACCCTTGGGGGAACTTGGCACTATACATCGGCAAGTCCAGCGTTGTTACCTCCGGGTCGAAGAACTTCTTTAATGACTCAATCTCAGAATGGATCCCGGAGGAATGCACAATGGCGTTCCCTGAGCCAAAGGGAAGGTTATGCAAATAGATCAACGCACGCGTCTCTTTCTCTGGTAGCCCTTGGGAATGGAGCCCATTGACAAATTCAAACACAGAGGTGTCACCAGAGATGATCATCACAGTGTGTTTCTTTGACAAATCCCATTGTTCCCCCAGCTGTGAGATGTGCTGGCTCGACGTGGTTTTGATGTACTCGTGATGCACGCCCAGCTTCTCAAACAATGGCTTCAGCACAGGCTCGTAGATGTTTCTGCTGTCTCTGCCCACGCCGGACTGCACCGAGTCGATAACCGTCACACAGTCAACCTCTGTCAAATGTCTAGGGAGTGTCTCCTTCGTCACGTTTGTAAGCTCTGTGTAGTCGCCCTCCAGGAGGGGCACGAGCTTGTACTGAGCGCGCGTCTTCACCAGCGTATCCACGTATTCCAATCCAAGTGTGTCGCCGTTGATTTTGAAAAGAGCTGCCGTTTGCAATGCCATTGTTTACTCCTTTCTTCTCTATAATCAAGCTGCCCAGCGTTTGCATTGTTAGTGGGGGGTCAAAAAAAGCCCCCCTCCCTCAACTATTTATTTATCTCGGGATTCCAAAATCTCGGCAGCGCCGAGATGCCGAACTCCGCGCCCAGCTGCAGTCAGCCAGGGCAAAGCTGCACTTGCAACTCCTGCGGTTGGTGGGGTGGGCTTGACTGAGGGAACGTTCAAAAAATTACTATAAAATGAGACCAGTCAGTAACCAAACCGTCATTATTGACCAGCCTGATCCTCCTTCTTAACACTGACTTGCTGGCGGAACCTCTTGAAAGCTGTAGAGTCGGCAGCGGCCTCCAATTCATTATACCCATCATCGGACTCAGAACCCGATAGCTCAAACACATTACTATTTTGCTCATCCTCTTCGCTCTCGGCCATAAACGATTGTGGAACTTTGACTTTTCGCATCTCCTCTTCTCTTTTTTTCTCCTCCTCTTCTTTCTGTTTCTTCTCCTTTTCTTTCTTCTCTAGGAGGTGCCTGACTTGGTCTTTCTTGAGTTTCTTGAGGTACTCTTCTGATTCTTGTCTCTGTCTCTTTCTAAGCTCCAGGACATCTTTAGCAACAGACAAATCGACTTTCCGTCTCTTGGCCATGTCGCTGAGCTCCATCGCAGTGGTGCTCGCCTCTCTTTTCTGCTCGTCTGTACGTACACTCAATACACCTTTCGAAGCACCTCGAGAACTCGGATCAAATCCCAATGTAGCGAGGCCCTGAGACCCATAGGCATACTTCAGCAGCGCTCTCTTCTCATCCACAGACGATCCCATCAAGCTGTTCCCCTCTTCTCCATTGGTGTCAATCGGTTTGTGCTTCTTCAAGTTGTCTCCGCCTTTCAAAGCCTGACGCAGTTTGCGCTCCAGCTTAACGTCATTCAGCCGCCGCTCATAATCCATCTGTGCGACGATCTTCTTATCAATGTCGATGAGATCTGACACCTCGCTGTTAAAGAAGGCATTGTGCTTGTTCGTTGAGCTGAAGTGCTTCTTAGCCTTCGAGATCCGGTCATTAGCCGGAGCGATCAGGTTCGTAATAACTCTTGAACTGGTCCATCCGCCTCTGTTATCCGGCTTACCGAGTAACATCTCCTGCTTGAGGCCATTACGTGTGGGAGAAACAGCACGTACGCTTCCCTGGAATTCCATTCTCTTACCGGCTCCTCGTCTCATACGCATCTCCTGGTGATAAGAACAGCACTCCTCCACTGCCCTGTTGATCGGCTCAGAACAGATCGTGCCATCCTTCTTCATCGACGGGCACCTTCCAAAATGCTTGGACTTGCCGATCTCCAAGATAGAGTCGTCATCTCTTCTGATGGTAAGAGAAAAAGTCTTGAAGGACTCAGTGGCCACAGAGCCACCGGGCGCTTCCACCCTGACGTAGATACTCGGATTCAGAATGGCAATGATATCACCCGTTCTCAATTTGTTGTACTTCTCCACTGCAGAACCAAACATCGTTACCTTAATAGCCAATTTGAAGTCTGTGAGTGTAAATATCACAAATTTGCTTCTCCCATCAGAGGTCGGTCTCGGGCTTGACTTCTTACTCAGAATACCAACGACGACCCAATTGAGGTACTGAGGCTCTTCAAAGTCCGGTGGCGCAACCTTGGCGAACAACTTGGACAGTCGCATCACTTTCTTGTCCTTAAAGAACCTCTGCAAGCTGCCACCATCAACATACCGTCGCACGATATCTTGGCCCGAGTAGTATTCACGCTCATCGACCACTTGCGGCTCAATTTCGAGCTGGGTATCAAATGCATAGACTCTGGAGTTGATCATCTTGGTTTGGAGTTCTTTCCTCTGTGTGTCTTTCGTCTCGGACTCCCTCAGTGATTGAAGGAAGTACGACGGCGTGGAGTCCCGCCACCCTTGTGGTTTCGGCTCTGATTTTGGCTTACTTGACTCCTCACTGGACACCTCTGTGGCATCCAGTACGTGCAGAAGATTCTTGGGCTTCATTCCTTGGATTTCTGGCTGAACAACCCGCTTGACAGGCGACGGTGTCTTAGCGATCTGCTTCTCCGCCCTTGCCTTCCGCTGTGTTTGCAGTGCTTGCTGTGCCATCTCTTGCTCCTTTTGTCTAAGTTCCTCAAGCTCAGCCACCTTTACCTGTATCTTCCTTTGGAGCTCCTGCTTTTCAGCATCCACTGAGCTTTCTGTGCACTCTTTGACCTTTCGGCTTGCCGCATCTCTAAAAGTACCACTGCCAGTCTCCTCCTCGTCATCCGTCAGACGGCCAAACAGATTGAGACCCGTGTCTTCAAGAGTTTCACGGGGATCACTTGTATCGTCCATCCGCCCGTCACAGCTATCTAGGATCCTGTAAGTGAAATTTCCAATAGCCGATATAAAAATATGATGAGATGTCTTGACATATAGATTTCAGACGCGAGAAATTACGCGTACTCAGTTCGCGTCCTCGTACCGCATATATACCTCATATACTCCACAAAAGAACCCACTACACGAAATACTAATATACAAATGCATTACAATTACTCGTTTCCCTTGGTCTTCTTCTCCTGTGGACCGTCTTCCTGCTCCTCGTTGTGTCTCTTGGTGCCCTGTTCTGGGGCCTCCGCAGTAGTCTCAGTGCCACTAACTTCAGCGAGCTTCTTTTCCAACTCCAGCTTCGCCTTGGTCAACTTGTCCAGCTTGCCTTGCAACAACTTCGTCCGCATGGCAGCTTCTTTCAGCGTAGCCTGTCTGGCCTCTTCATAAGCAGTAGCTCTGGCCTCCTGAACAGCTTTCTCCTTAGCCGCTTCAAGCTCCTCCTTCAACGTGGAGACCTTGGACTCGTATTCGGAGACTGAAGCAGCAGTAGATCCAGCAGATGCACCATCTGCAAGCTTTTTTTCATAATCAGCCTTGATTTCAGCAATAGCATTGGCGTGCTCTTCTTCCAACATCTTTGTTCTACTCTCAGCCAAACGCTCAAGTTTCTCCTGTGCCGGCGCACGGATCGTCTTGATATGGTGTTCTTTCGCATCAGCAAGAGCTTTAGTCTTCTCGCTGTCAAACTCTTCACGGAGCTTCTTGGCTTGTTCTTGCAACGCAGAAGTAACATCGATAGGAGCTGGGGTCACACTGGCAGAAGCATCGGCATCCTTCTTCAACTTCTCTGTCTCCGCTTTAGCAGCTTCGAGTTCACCAGTGATCTTCTCCAGTTGAGCCTTCAGCTCTGCAATGACGCCCGATTGGTCATCCTCAGATGCTAGTGTGCCCAATAGCCCTGGCGTAGAGTCTAACTTCTTCTTGGCATCCTCCAACTCAGTAGTCAGCTGTACCACTTGAGTTTCCAAAGATGTCACCTTCTCCTCCAACTTGGTCTTCATACTGTTCAACTCTTCAAACTTGGCTTCAAGCTCCTTGGCACTCTCCAGCTGCTCAGTCTTGCTCTTCAGCTCTGAACGAACACCTTCTAGTTCCTTCTTCAGCGTGTCCAGTACACCGGTTTCCTTCTGGTTCTCCTTAGGGGACTTCCTGTTCTTCACATTAGTCTCCAGCTCAGAGATCTTGGCCTTCAAGCCGGTAATCTCCTCCTCAAGAGAGTCAGAGTGGGCCTTGGCCTCATCTAAAGTCTTGGCAACGTTGTCCTTCTCCTGCTTGAGCTCCTCGAAACGGGACTGCAGGGCCTTATAGTTGACACTGCGCTTCTTCAGCTTGTCCTGCGCCTCGGCTCGCAAGCGGGACAGTGTGCCCTCGAGCTTGGACTTATCATCCTCCAGAGCAGAAACCTTACCACTCAACTCAGTGACAGATTCCTGGAGCTTTGTGTGTTCCTCAGGGTCAATGCGGTCAAACTTTTTCAAGATATCTTGCGATCTCTGTTTCCAACGGTCTCTCTCCTCCATACTTAGCTTCAGCTCCTGGCCCTTGTGCGTCAACTCAGCCTTCACTTGCACCAACTCGACTTCCAATGGCTGGACCGTTGTCTCGACACCCGAGAGCCGTTGCTCAAGGATCTTGACCTTCTTGACATTGGTCTTCAGCTCATGACGAAGTGTGACGTTGCTCTCGCGCAAGAGGTTCATCTGCTCCAAGTCCTTCTGCAACTTCTCGTACTCCTGTGTGATACGGTCAATGTCAGACCCACGAGACTGGAGCTTCAACAACTCAGTACGGGTCTTGTCAAGCTCAGAAGTCGCAAGTGTCAATTTCTGACGAACAGTGGTGAGATCACGAGTAGCAACTTCCAATCGAGTATCTGAGATCTCCTTCTCGCGACGGAGAAGTGTTATGAGCTCTCTCAACTCATCAGAAACACCGTCAAGCTCAGTAACAGGTGCAACAGTAGTCTCTGAGCTTCTTTGTGTGAGCGTCTCAATCTGGTTGTACAAGATGTGATTCTGAGATGACAAGTCGTTGACTCTAGTAGTGGCGACACGGAGCTCCTCTTCCAGCTGCACCTTCTGAGCATCCCAACTCTCCTGAGACTTGGCCAAGATATCCTTAGCCTGCTTGGCCTCTGCAGTGAGCTCCTGGATCTTCTCCTTCACAGTGTTGGCCTCCTCTCTTAACGAAGCGTACGCCTTAGAGGCCTCAGCGTGCTTCTGCAGTTCCTTCTCATAGTTTTGCTGCGCCTCAGTGGCGACGGCAGCCTGTTGCTGGAACGAGCTCTCAATCAAGGCGACCTTAGCATCATAGTCAGCCTTCAACTTCGAACTCTCCTCAGCCTGGACGCGGAGGCTCTCTATTTCACTTTGTGTGTTCATGAGCTCATTCTTAGAAGTTCTTCTCTGCTCGTCAAGCTCATTGTTTAAAGACTCAATCTGTTCGTTGATGACCTCAACCTTCTGAGACAGAGATTCGTTCTCAGACTTAAGCTTCTCAATGGTATCAGTAGTGGTAGCCTTGTAGTTGTCATAAGACTCACTCATACTGTTCAAAGCATCCTCAGCAGCAGTGGATATAGTCTTGAACTCAGCAACGGTCTTGCTGGCCTCTTCCAAGTCAGCTCTGGCTTCGTCCAACTCCGCCTTGAGCTTCAGTGCCTCAGATATAACAGCAGAGTCAGTGCTCTCGGACTGGGCAATGTTCTGGTAACCCTGGAGACGGGCCTCAGTAGATGACAATTTCGTGGTCAAAGTCTGGACTCTCAACTCCAAGTCGCCCACTGTGCTCTTCTTGGTCATCAACTCTTCTCTAGCAGTGGCCAACTCGTTTCTCAAAGCCTCAATTCTGTCTTGGTAGGCATGAGAATCAGCATCTTTACGAGCAATGACACCATTGAGATCGTCGGAAGTCTGTGACAATCTCGTTCTAGCATCAGCAAGTTCCTTCTCAATAGAATGTGTGTGCTCTGTCCAGCGCTTTTGGGCCTCAGCATTACGCTCTTCACGCTCCTTATCAACAAACTGCAAGTTCATGAGCAACGAGTTAAGCTTTGACTTCTCATCAATCAGGGATGAGTTCTCCTTGGTCAATCTCTCCTCGATAGACTTCCAAATCTGCTTCTCGTTCTTCAAGTTCATTGATTCAGATCTGAGAGACTCAGCCATAGATTTTGCCTCGGCCAGTTGTTCGGAAACCTCATGTGTCTTGGTTTCCTGTTTAGCCAAGTTAGCATGGAGAAGCTGGCCGTTCTTGCGAAGCTCCTCGATCTCGGATCTGGCGTACTTCAAGTTGTCCTGCACTGAGTTGAATCTCTCTGTAGTGAGCTCAGTTGAGGACTTCTCTCTAGCCAAGTTCAACGACAACTCGGACCTCTCAACAGTGAGAGAGTTGATCTGCTTGTTCAAGATGTTAATGGTTGTCTCGGACTCAACTCTGATTTTCTCCAGCTGATCATGCACAGAGGACAGCTCCTTTTGGGATTGCTCGTACTTCTTGGACAATGATGCAAGCCTATCATTGGTGATGCCATCAACACCGGAAATATCACCGGACAAGATGTTGTTGGAATTACTCTTACCAGAGAGTAATGATCTGAACATATCGCGTTCTCTTGTGACGGCATTCAACTTAGTGTCTGTGGTCTTTAACTCGTCCTGCAAGGTAACGATAGCCTCCTTAGCTTCAGCGATGGCAGTGCTCTCAAGATTTTGTAGTCTCTCTTTAGAACGCTGCTCCTGCTGCTCGGATTTAGCACCCAGTTCTCTGACAATACGCAGAAGATCCTCGTTCTTCTTCTGCAATTCGACAATGCTCTGGAAAGTGACCAGTCTCTCTGAGATCAATCTGTCAGTGTCCGAGTCGTTCAAGACAGTATCGCCAATGGCGATCCTCTCAATGGCCTTCTTTTCAGCTGGTGTGAGTGGTCCTCCATTGTCGGCGCGCACAGTTACTTGGACAAGAAGATGTTGCACTTGGCGAGCTAGATCGGACCTCTGTTTTCTCAACCCGGTGATCTCGACCTCGTACTCCTGGAGCTTGTTGGCAATGTCGGACTGAGACTTCTGGATGTGCTCCTTCTCTCTAGTGGTGCTTTCCAAGACGAACGACAACTGAGTGAGCTCCTTCTCCAACATGTTGGCTCTCTCCTTGGTAGCGCTGATGATTGGTGCCTTCTGCTCCAACTCATTGACAAAGGCATCCATCTGTTGTTGCATACGTTCCTTGGCACGACGCTCCTGGGTTAACTGCTTCTTGATCAGAGTAAAGTCTGCGTAGAGCTGACTTAGTGAGAGACCGGAGTGCTTAGCAGCAGTGGCCTTAGCAGATGGCGACAGTGGTAGCAGAGCTGATACTGTAGTGTTTGGATCAGCAATAGGCCCATTGGAGAACTCATCAATCGTGTCCTCAAGCAGCTTAATCCTTGTCTCACTGCGTTCCAGTTGCTCTTTGTAGTTGTCTAATGTGGTCTGGAGTGTGGCAGACTCAGTGGCGACACCGGATCTAGATGCCTCTAGTCTGTCTTCCAGATGAAGGATCTTGGACTTAGCATCATCAAATGACTTCTGCAATAGAGTTACGAGTCTCTGCTTGACGGAGATCTCCTTCATGTACTCTTCCTCTTCGGAAGAGTTTTCATCTTTTAGAGTCTTGATCTGAATCAACGCATCGTCCAATTTTTGTGACACTTCATCGAATCTCGCACTGAGCGTCTGACATCTTATGTTGACTGCGTTGCAGTCTGTGGTCTTCTGCTCAAGCTCGAACTGGATACTCGAAATCTCCGAGGACTTTTCCCTTCTATACTCGGAGAACTCGGCAGATGTCTTGTCCAACTCACCACTGACCCATTCGTTGTTCTTTGTCAGCAGTTCCAGCCTTGTCTCCAAGGACTGCACCTTCATGTTTGCATGCACAAGCTTAGACTCCGAGGCCTGTGTGGATGCCTCGAATTCCAACACGGTCTTCCTTAGCTTGCTATTAACCTCCTGAAGCCCGCTGTACTCGGACTTGAGAGTCTCAACTTCCCCGTTCTTCTTGGAGATCATGCCCATAAGCTGCCTATTCTCAGCGATGAGCTCTTCAGCACGCAATTGACTCGCCTGCGAGCTCGAACTTGACGAACTGCTGATATGTTCCAGCGCAGATGCTCGTTGTTGTAACTGTGCCTTCTCTGCCTTGAGCATTGCGTTGGTGTCATTGAGCTGAGTGTTGTCCTTCTCCAATGCGGCAATCTTTCTCTTGAATAGCTCAGATTTTTTGTTGTCAATGTGTGTGATGTTCTCTAGCCTCACATCGAGATTTGTCTTCTCCGACTTGATCTGTGTAAGCTCCGCTATCATAGCCTCGACTTTCTGGAGAACCGATGTGTTCCATGATGCGAGATCAGATTCACTGATGTTGAAGAATGCAGAAAGAGAACCCACGTCCGCTGGCTCAGTATACACATCTGGCAATTGCTGGACCTGATCGTAGTCAGATGGTGAAACCGCCTCGCTTGGTGCTGGCGTAGGCTTGCTTGTCTCAACAGCTTCGTTCAGATCAGGCTGCGGATTCTCAGCAGCGCTTTGATCAAGGACGTACTGCGCAAAATCGAGCGCACTCGGCCCATTCACGTCATTGTTCATGGGAACGTCAATGTGATCGTTGCTGTCTTCCTCTGATGACATTTTCACGGTGCTTTGAGGGCGATCCTGGCGCTAGGTGAGTGCTTGTTTACCTTACCAGTGTCAAGGCAGACAATCAACAATGCGCTCTCAATTGGCGTGGTTGGACCACCGAGGGGAGTTACCACCAGATAGAATTAAATATGCAAACAGCTGCCCAAAGAGAAATGGAACAGGTGAATGAAAACTGCGTGTAGCTATGGTAGCCACCGTTGTTTGACATCTCCATACTTACTGATCCTCTGTATAGTTCGATTTCTCCCACACGATCTGCCCGCCACAATCAGTTCGCGATTCACGATCATCCCTGCCCTATTGCGGCAGTCACATGACTTCCATAAGACCTAAGCACTCGCCTCCCGGTGTCACAACACCTTTACACCTAGATGAAATTTAGTGAAAAATGTGTCGCGAACCAGCCTTGCACATGAACGCCAAACGCCAAACCCCACTCTGAGCCTGAGGTGTCGCGAAACCCTGGCGCGGAACTCCCGGTAAGCGCCACACTAAGCCATACAATCTCTTAGTACCGGGTGCCTGCGGAGACTCGTGGAAAAACAAAAGTGAAAAAGACTAACAATACCACTCTTTCCAAGCACACACTGTTACGAAACCACTAACGAGAATTTCATCAAGATGCAGATGTAAGTGGAGAGCACTAAGAGGAAATGGAGAACATGCGGAGTACAAGTGGTTGTCATATTCAAGTGTATTACTTTACCCACCGTTACGTGGCTCGGGAGTGTATGAAGCATGCTTTTGTCGAAGGAAGGACTCATCGGCAGTGGACTGTTATGGAACACGTGGAGGAGCAGGAGGATAGTAAGGAGAACCGGGAGGATGAAGCACAGACTATTTGAACACATCTGGCTAGTGAGGGCCCAGAGTGTCATCGTTGGAGCCATAAGGAAATGAGACTAAGCACCCCATTAAGAGAAAACACTACCCAAGAGACAATTCACTTGCGCTCTCTAGATTTCCAAGACTCTCTATACCCAAACACGTGAACCCCATACTAACAAACCTAGTTTCGTTAAGACCTTGACCGGTAAGACTATTACCTTGGAGGTTGAGTCCTCCGACACCATTGACAACGTCAAGTCCAAGATCCAGGACAAGGAGGGTATCCCACCTGACCAGCAGAGACTTATCTTCGCCGGTAAGCAGTTGGAGGACGGCAGAACCCTCTCCGACTACAACATCCAGAAGGAGTCCACCTTGCATTTGGTCCTCAGATTGAGAGGTGGTATCATCGAGCCATCCCTCAAGGCCTTGGCTTCCAAGTACAACTGTGAGAAGTCCATCTGCAGAAAGTGTTACGCCAGATTGCCACCAAGAGCTACCAACTGCCGTAAGAGAAAGTGTGGTCACACCAACCAGTTGAGACCAAAGAAGAAACTCAAATAATCGGTTTCGCCCCCTCTACTGCTTTGTTTCTTTCTCCGTCTGTTTGGAGATGTTATTGTGTTTTCTTAACGGGATGGAAGGAATAAGATGACCATATGTATATTTATTGTAGTTCTCTGCATTATTGCATCTACGAGGCCTCATGTAAATTAGCTGTAATCATTAGCTTTATCATTACTCCATCTATTCAGTCCCTCCTCGTCAACAAGGCCTCGTTAAATTCCACGGGGCAGTACTCCTGAAGCACCTGTCTCAACTGACCTCTCTTGATTGGCTTCGATAGGAACCCAATCATACCGGCCTCCAGACACACCTTCACATTACTTTCATCAGCGAATGCAGTCAGTGCCACAATTGGGCCTTTATAACCCAGGTCCCGAATGATTGTCTTTGTAGCCATAAGGCCATCAACCTTTGGCATTTGAACGTCCATAAATATCACATCGTACTCCTCACCTAATTCGATCTTCTCCTTCACCATGTTCACCGCTTCTTCACCATCAACAGCCAACTCAATGTCATTAAATCCCTCCAAATTCAGCATTCTCTTGATCACCTCCTGGTTCACGTTGTTATCCTCAGCCACAAGAATACTCAGGCTCTTGGAGTGCTGTGGCTCGGTTTTCGGAGACGAGCCAGAGTACAGTGAAGCTGAAGATGCCTTAGCGGTACCGGTGGAGTTCAAGTAGCCCTTGTCGAAATACCCTGTTCTGTCAGAAGAGGAGGTGAATGCATCGTTTGGGATATCAGAGTCAGGACTTGAGTTCTCTTCTGGATCAATGATCTTCACTCTTCTGTTCTTCTTACTGTGGATGTTGAACTCATCTTCATACATCTGAAGGTCATCCTCATCAGCAAGTAGCTCCTTTGTCTGGACCAATGGCACTCTAAAAGTGAATTTGGAACCAACACCAACAGTGGACTCAAGCTCCATCACACCGTTCATCATCGATGCGAGCTGGCGGCAGATGGAGAGACCAAGACCCGTACCACCATACTGTCTAGACAAAGTCTGATCACCTTGAACAAACGGCTCGAACACGGCTTCTTGGAGTTTTGGATCAATACCAGGACCAGTGTCTTCAACAACAAACTCAAACACCCATTTCTTCTCCTCACTGATATCACGAGTACGTGACTTCTCAATATCACCGTTCTCATCTGTGAGTTTGAACTGGCTCCTGAAGACGTTGTCTTCGTAGGAGGACGTGGAAAGAGTTGCGATACTCTTTACATCATCAATGTCATCATCTGTGCTAGCAATGTGTGACACTTGTGTCTCATCAGAAGTGGATGATCCATACTGTTTGATCTGCTTCTGTGGAGCTGGCTTGTCACAAGTGGGCTCTGTGTTCGGTTTGAAGTGCACTGCATTGTAGTTTGTAGCACAGCTCTTCTCTTCGTCGTACTCACCAAGGTTTTTCACCGTAACAGTGACTTTACCATCAACAGGTGTGAACTTCAACGAATTACTTACCAAATTCATCACGATCTGGATAATTCTGTTACAGTCACCATAGAGAACCATCTTTCTAGCGACATTTGGTGTCACTAGGATGAGGAGATTTACATGTTGGTCCTTGGCAAGCTTACCAAAGATAGACTTGATTTGAAGGGCCACTTCCATCACAGAGAAGTCAGCCTTCTCGAGCTTTGATCTCTTGAGTGAGTTCTTGGAGAAAGTCAACAGTTCAGTCAAGATGTGCAGTAACAGTTCACCGGATCTGAAAATAAGCTTCAAGCTCTGCTGAATCTTTGTCATATCAGGCTCAGCCATAGCAATAGCAGTCATACCAAGAATACCGTTCAATGGTGTTCTCAGCTCGTGTGAAATGTTGGCGATGAAAACGGTTTTAGCCTCATCGGCAGCTTCAGCTTGAATCTTTGCAGCTTCCAGCTGTTTTGTTCTGGCTTTCACACGCTCTTCCAAGTGAGAGTACTGTCTATCCAACTCATCTGTCATGGCGTTAAAAGTTTCAGACAACTTACTCAACTCATCGTAAAACAGTCTTTTGTAAGCTGGAACACGAGCGGTTTGGAGATAGGTGACATGGTGGGATCCAGCAGCACTAGATGACATAGAACCAGCTTCACTGATTGGTACATCAAGTGGCGAAGGTGAATTTGTTGTTGGTGGATACGAGAAGTTGGCGTTACCAGAAGATTGAATACTGGCTCTAGCGCTGTTCTTATCTTCTTTATCTCTATCTCTGCGACCACCAGATGGGACTTGTAGACCTCTTCCTGTGGCGATTCTCTCTGTTGCCTTCTGTAACTCCAAAATGGGTTGCACTGCCCAATGAGCTAATGGGAACGTAACAATAGCCATAAAGAGCGCGATACCGAAACAAACACCAATGATGATCCTTGTGAACTTATCCGATGGCTCCATGAATGTTGATCTTTTTTGTTCAATAACAGCGGCCCATCTCGCCATGTCAAAGTCCACTGGACAGAAGCCTGCAGCGATACTAGTGTTTACCTCGTTTTTAGTGTTGGTGAGGGAACCAGCTTTAGAATTCTCTAATACTTGTGTAGCAATAGCACTGTCCCCGACTTTGAAATTCTCTTGGTAGATCGGATTGTCAGATGTGAATGCGTATCTGTATGTTGTGTTGTCAGTAATGGTGCCGTTTATTGGGTCGGCCATGAGGATAACCACACTGGAGTCTGCCAGTGCCGTGCTGTTATCTTGTAAAATCACCGCGAGCGACTCTGCAGTCATCAACGCTGTGATGTAACCAACGAGATCTGATGACTCAAACAGGATAGATGCTTGGGAGAACACAGGTATAGTCATGGACATCATATATGTTGTCGAATCATTCCTCACCGGCCCTGAGACAAACCCCACTGTGTCTAGTGTATCTGGAATAGGGTAGCCACCAATCTCCAGAGGGTACAGCTGTGCACCAACATCATCAGGCACGTAGATATTTGACCAGTTCGACGATGACTGTACCACTGCAGAGAATTTTGTGTCGTATACTCTCACAGCAGCGAAGGTTAGTGTGGACTGCAAATACTGCTGAATGATGTCCTCTGCAGCGGCCCAGTTGGCTTCGGAGGTGTTACCTGATCTGTACGACACCAGCGATTTCTGGATCGAATCCTTTGACGAGATCCAGTAAGATTCATAATACAGCGAGTTGAGGTTCTGCTCCACCTGTGAAGCCTTGAGCTGTGCGATAACCTTGAGTCTGTCAGATCTCATGTTTCGGTAGTTGGCGGAGAAGTAGAGACCGGTGACCACTGCCAGCACCATGAGCGAGATCATTGCCACGCACAGAACAAGGAAGATGAGCTGTTGTCGAAGGCCGATTCGGAAAACTCGGTTTTTGAAGTTGAGCATCACTCGCCTTGAGAGCATGTTGGGTTGGTTGTGTGAGTGCTGTGTTGCATATACTGTGTGGATGAGTGGTGTGGCTAATATGGAAATAGCCTCTAAATGTGCGGAAAGGCCGTAGTGTCAAAGAAGGGGTAGTCAGTGACTGCTTGTAGCTAATGATGCAAATAAATAGGCAAAGAGTCCTTGTTCAAAAAAAACAGGAAGAGCTCTTTCCTTTCCAGGGACACGCCGTGGTTTCTAGCCGGGTGGTTACCTTTAGAGTGCGTAGACGTGCTGGGACAGCGATTTCTTTGTCCACTTTTGCAGCAAAATGAAGCACACAGGCCCAGCTTTGTCGGATTATCCGATGTGAAGTTTTTAGGGAAACTAAAGTTGGGGTTGGGCTCAAGTTTGTTTGTTTTTAGATTTGCGGTGACAATTTTGCTAGCTTTGTTTGACTGCGCGCTATTCCACGCAAGGCTACAGGCCTCCCGCGCTCAATGGCAGGCGTTCCTCAGGCTATGCTTCCTCAAATGTTTATGACTTGGAAGTGCCGAATCCCAGTCGAAGCGTAGACAAAGATACGCTTCAGATCACGCAAACTTAACAGGACCCTTAGAGGAGGGGGGGGGGTAAAATCTGGCGGCAGCAGACTCGCAGAACGCTTGCTCCATCGTTTCAGATCGATAGAGGCAGATGACGTCTGAGTGCATCCAGTGCGGACCAAGAAGGTCGTAGAGGAAATTGGAGAGAATCTCAAGAAAGAGCTGATCATCATTTAAATGACACAAGGAGAAACACCCCACCCAGCAATTATGCCCAACTTAAGAACAAAAAGAACTGCTCATGTTGCCCAGATTTGGAACGTCAGCTCCAGGTGACAGGCATGACCCAAAACTCGGGTGCACTTATCTCTCGTATGTGTAGCAATTAGCCGTATAACTTCCGGATCGGGAATTCTAGGTCCTAAACTCTAGCCGCTATGGTGCAGGCTAGAACGCCCAGAACCTGGGCGATAACCGAAAGGTGCCACTTTTGTTTTTTTTGTATAGCCCACACATCCGCGTCGCGCGATAACGTCAACTGCGATGCGATGAGGGGAAGGAGCTTAAATATTTGGAGCCTGACAGTGAACACCCTCGCATCAAGATTTGTGTGTGTGTGTGTGTGTGTCGAGAGAGAGAGAGAGAAACTAACACAAACAACGCATTAATTTGCCACCCGCCATCCTCCAGAGCGGCTCGTTTCTTCTGCACAGAAATCGTCTCACAAGACTTTACCGCCCTGCCCAGGCTCTAAATCGGAATCGCAGCTTGACGTATCACACCCGGTGATTGTGTTAGGCCGTTATCACAAAGTCACCGCCACGCTACAAGGACATCGAACAGTTGACGCGTTTTATTGTATCAACAGAGGCGAATCCGTTGATATTAGCTTACCTGCCATCTTGTGCAGCTCACTACTACAAGTTCCCAGTCAGAAAGATTTGAAGAATGTCACTCTATCAACCACAGCCAAGGGCAAAGTCACCACACGAGTCCAACAGGCTTTTGGCATCACACCACTCAGTGTTTGAAGCACTACAAGATCGCACTCCCAGTGTGAGTCCTTGTGCCCAGTTACCCGCTGGGCTCGCTACACCAGCAGCGCTCAACTTGGAATTCTCTGCTACTTCCTGGCAGACGATCTCAGAGAGCTACTTAGCAGCCAGGCCAACGAGTTCAGTGTTGTCATCGTCAGACACAGAGGAGGATGATCCAATACAGCCTCTCACTACGGCTACAGCAGTATCTACTGCTGTTGCGAGCTCTCACAGAGACTTAGACGAGAGGACAATTGAGATCAATCTCAATGACGCTATCAAGCCACGGAACTTTTTTGGGATCGATGGGGATGCTTCCAGCTTTGTGCTGCCCAACATGAGGGACTGCGAGTTAGGCCATGAGGATAAAGCTGGTTCTAAGATCTTGATCATTGGGCACAAGAAACAGCATTTCTATAACCAACTGGATTGCCAATTACGTGAGCGGTTCACGTTGAACTTCCAGGACCCACATAAGATTGTCATTGTGATCTTTGACGGCCTTATTAAGATCGGCAACATCTTGAACTTTATCAAGAGCAACTTGGAGCATCTCAAGGAGAAGTTGTTCATCCCGATCTTCAAGAACCTCAACTCTAAGATCGTGGACAAGATCTTGAAGATTTACAACATTGAGTTGCTCTGTCCACCAGTGAGATTGGATAGCGATACACAGGTGCAAAACTTGTTGGATTTTCTAAGGGAGGACTTCTTGTTGCAATCCTCGCCGTTCATTGAGCCTGCGCCGACATTCCCTCCCCAGCCACCTCCACAGTTGCCAGAGGTTGGCATCTCGCCCGAAGATTTCCAGCTCATCAGGCTGAGATCTGAAGGGTCTGAGTTATCAGAGGAAGATATGGAGGGGTACCCAATGGCATTGACACAGCGCTCATCTGCAAAGAGCGTTCTGATTACGCACCAGATTGAACGCGCTCGTCAGTCAAAGAAGATGAAGAGAAGATCTGAGATCAGATGCCTCAAGTGGACATTAGTTGGCATTACGTTAACCATTGGTGTTGGAATTGGAGTTGCGGTGACTTTATCGCTATCACACTTCAGATCCAAGAGAATTGCTGCAATACCAGTGAAACCTTCACCTTCACAATGGGGCACTTTGACCAGGGTGATCAAATCTAATTTTAAGAAGGCAGTATTTAAGACCGATAGCATGGTCTCTTCTACGATTAACAGCACCACAAGGCACATAGCTGCTGTCTCAAAATTGGTTTTCCAAGGCACCACAGCTTATATGAACGCGGTCACCCGGTTGTGCGCAGAATTCATCTCCAAGAATCCAAGCTCTGCTGTTCAATCCAATGGACCAAACGCATGGTGGCTCGTCAGTATTTTCTAGCTGCCACCATTTCATTTCTTACTACACACAATTATAAACTTATGTTTTTATATGAACCGAATGGGATATGTGCTGGATTCTGAGCTACTATATATTGGAACTTTTTTTATATGCAAGTGGTGTATAATGCAGTGAATAAGCTTGAATGACTTGTAGAATTAGTTTACTTACTTACACCACACAAGAAGCTGAATCTCCAAGGAACATCCATCTTCTCAAGCCCGACCTCGATGAAGTTTAGTTTGCCGTTGTTAACAGACATGGCCTTCTCTAACGCATCCACACTGTCAACTCTCGTACTGATAGACTTGTTCCCAACATCACCAAACGCACTGAGCAATTCACACCATTTCCAGTTCTGTTGAATATCATTGTATGGTCTCGTAGGGCCCAAGACGATCCTTTCTACACTGTAGCCTTCATTGTTGAGTAAAAGGATGGTCGGTTTGACATCATACTTGATCATCGAGGAGAGCTCTTGGATTGTCATCTGAGAAGAGCCATCACCCTCAACTAGAACAACCCGTCTGTTATCACCAGAGTCTTTAACTGCAAGAGAAGCACCCAGTGTAGCTGGGAGAGCATACCCAATGGACCCGTAGTAGTTTTGAGCAACAAACGTACAACCACGTGGCAATTGAATATCTGGGACAGAGAAAAGGAAAGAACACATTTCTGAAACTAGCACGTCGTTTGGCTGAAGCTGGGACTTAATAGTTGCAGCCAGCGAGCCCTGTGTCACTGGCTTGGACTTATCCTTGACAGTTGATGTGGTTCTCTTTGTGAATGTGATAGCATCAGTATATGTGATCTTCGAGGCATCAAATTGTTTCATCATGTTGTCAAACACTGCTTCGCCGTCAATATCAGTGTATAGCTCACCACCGAGACGGACGTAGTCCTTACCAACTTCAATAACCTCTTCGACCACATCGGAAGGTGTCCAGTAGTCAAAGTTGTTGATTTCATTGGCATTCACGCCGAAGTGGATAGCAAGTCGGAACTTCGATAGCATGTCGAGTGCACCTGCGGAAGAAAGCTTACCACAGAGCACGCCATGGTATCTTTCATTAGTCTCATCCAAGATGGACATTCCCAGAGTCATCTCAAAGTTATGAAACTCATTCTGAGTGACAAACTCGGAGAGCTGTGTGCGACGTGTTTTGGACCACTGGTCCGCAATAACTGCAAACTGTGTCTCGTAGAGTCTCTGGAGGATCTTGCCGGCCAAGGATTGTGCCAACTCCAAGTCGCCATAGTATATCTGGAGGTCCAACTCCTTGGATACATCAACCTCAATACAAGCATCAGCCAGATCCACTGGCAAGAAGATGTACCCTGGTCGTGACTGCTTGTACACCGTCTCGATGGCGTTGTCAATCTGGTGCTGGATTGTTGCCATGCTCTCGTTGGTGATTTTTTCAATAACACAACTGAACGGCTCTACTAGATTCTCATACACGCTGTGGGACTGTCTGCGGTCCCAAGTGTTTTTGTTAGGAATTAAGTGGTGCGTCCCGAGGTTGTTGAGAAGTTTAGCCCTGGTGGAGGATGTACCGACAATGTGCAACACTGGGGCACCTTCGACAAATGCTCCGGAAATGGCGTTCAAGGCGGATAACTCACCAACTCCATACGTGGTAATAACAGCACCCAGCCCGTTAATCCTGGAATAACCATCAGCGGCGTAGCCAGAGTTTAACTCGTTACAATTGCCGATCCAGTTCAACTGTGGCACGTTGTAGATGTGCTCCAAAAGCGGGAGGTTAAAGTCTCCCGGCACACCAAAAACAGATTTGAAGTTCGGCACCTGAGCAAGTCTTTGGAAGATGTAAGTGCCCACTGGGACTTTCTTCATTTCTGGCACGGTCATCTTAAAAGTCTTAATTGTATGGTAGAGTGTGGAGATCGTGTTGATTTTGGAAGTAAAACGATTAAAGGAAGGGGAAGAGTGTTGTTTATATACGCTGCACAGTGTGAAGAGACTGCGGCTGCAAACGGAGGGGAGTTCTACTCCTTAAGTGGAACATCCTTACAAAACCATAAGAGACGGAAAGCAGCGGCCACTGGCGGTGATCAGGAGGACAGTTTAATTAAGGCAAACAAGTTCAAGGGATACAGCACTGCGCGCTTATCATCGGCACTACACGGAAATCCGCGGAGTAGGATTGTCACAAAAAACTGGCACCCCTTTAAACCTTCATGGCTGTGGTTTTTTGAAGCGGCATCTCACGGAAGTAGGCGGTTGGGCGGTTGGCTACGGCCATTTGTCCCATACATGTGAGTGACACACTGTACAATGTACAAGCAACTACTAATTGACCCATACGGCCTTAGGAAGGGTAAGCTGAAATAGGATGCGCACTGTGCGGTGCCGCATCGTTACCTGCTTTGGGTGTCGGATCGAGATTGGAAACGGTAACGTTTATACTACAGAGCTCCCTCTCTTCTCTACGGCAGTTGTGTTCTTTGTCCTCGAAGGTTGTGTATGCATGTGTTTTGTTTGCATACCATGCTGACTTTTGTGCCTACGTTCAGTATATGTACGCTCAAGGCTACGTTACAAGCCGTAAGAGTCATTACTATGCCATTATATCAGTCTAACACACCAAGACCTCACTCAGTCACTTCTTCGTCTCCTCTTCGTCCTCATCCACTGACAGATACCCATTAGCTGCGTTCTTGGTCTCAATTCCTGACAGCTTAAGTTTACTCTGCAGTTTTACCCTTTGGAGCTCCTGCCATCTCGCAAGCTTAGCGTACTCATGCAAATGGAACCCAAACACTTTAGGCACGTACCTTTCCGTTGGATGTGGCTGTATCAGTTGTGGATAAGCCTGGAGAAACATCCCTGGGAAAGACGTTCCAAAGAAGGCACCGTCTATAAGTGAGTGTCTCGAGGACTTGGGATTGTAAATATCTTCACATTTGGGGCAGTACAGCTTGACAGAGCACACACCGACATTGTCGCTGAGCCCCACAGGCAGCAGGTGCTGTAGCTGACAAAACACTCTGGAGCAGTATCCGAAATCGGCCTTCTTATACTTCTCCATCATCTTTTGCAGTCCCCTTGTTGTGATGATGTATCTCGCATGGATGAGTCCATATAGCGTTCTGGCATTCATCTCCAGCTGTTCCGTCTGCTCTTCGGTGATCTGTTCGGTTTTTAACTGGTCTGTTATCAAGTCAATCGCTAGATGGACACCTTCTACCTCGGAGTAAAGCCCTGTGAGGTTGAACTTGTCTGTGATGTACTCGTCGTCGATTTCGCAAAAGTACTCATTACCCTTTGTCCCGAGGAACCAGTCGACCCAGTACTCTGCTTCGTCGTTAGTATACTCTGCTCTTCATAAGACATGACTGATCCATTAGGCATGGTGGCACATGTCGCGATGATGGGTTATCTATAAGCAGCCCCCTTGCTCCCGGCGATCACACGCTTTCAGTCTTCAGCCGAAATGAAAAAAAAAAAAAAACCACGCGTACCTGTGAACTGCGATCCCTCATCGCTTGTGTAAACTTCCATATCGTCCTGATTCGTCATTTCTCCTGGCTCTCAATGTCTCTTCTAGTAGATGGCTCCTTCAGATCACCCTATGGACGACAACCTCAACGCTTCAATTTTTTCCCATCCAGACATCACCACCATGAAGAACTAGGATTTCGCGGGATTACGCAGCCCTGGGATACTGCGCTGTGCATCAATGAATAGTAAACAATCATCACCACTTGGGCACCAATGAATTAGCCAGCGGGAGCACAGAAGCATAGAATTATGAGGCTGTTAAAGGTTCCAGTCAGGGCGGCAAAGTCCGCTGTGGAAGCTCTTGCGCTCGACAGGCTTTCGGAGCGACTGGTAACTGGAGGAGAGGACGGCGTCCTGCGTGTATGGGAGGTCAAGGCTTTGAGAGAGGTTGCGAGCTTGGAGAAGATCGAACAGGCACAGTTAGATGCCTTGGCACCGCTGTATGAGTTTAATATCCACTCGGGCGTGCCGATAAACTGCCTGCTTGTGCACAATTGCTCCATCGTGTCGGGCGATCTCCAGGGAAACGTTTTCAAGACGGACATTAACAGTGGGGAGTCCGAGCTTCTCTTCAAGCACAAGAGTCAGATCAACGACATGGCGTCCGTTGATGACGTGATATTGCTAGCTACGCAAAGTGGAGTGTTGACCTACAGCATGGAGGAATCAAAGTTTCTTTCTGAGATCCCATCGAGATCTGATGTGCGCTCGTTGGCAGTGGATCCCTCCAAGGCATACCTGGTCACTGTGAGTTTCAACCGTATTGTCTCGCTATACCAGATTCAGTTGTTCAATGGTGATATCCTGTACAAGAAAATAACTGTGGCATCACAGACGTTGACATCCTTGAGTGACAACTGCAAGATCTCATGGGCACCATCTGGTGAAAGATTGGCACTACCAAATATCAATCTGGATCCTAAATCTAGTGCAATTGGTATGATTTCTCGTTCCAACTGGAGACCAGACTTCTCTCTAGTTGGACAGGATGCCAAGAGCGTACGATTCAATCCTAAGGTGTACTGTGAGGGTAAGAAGAACTTCAATATCATTGCATCTGCCGGTGTGGATAAGTCTGTGGCAGTATGGAATACTACGTTACAACGGCCGTTGTTCACAGCATCCGATGTTTGTTCTAGGACGATAAGTGACGTTCAATGGACCTCCGATGGGTTAACACTTTTCGTTGGTGCTGAGTCCATCTATATCTTTGTCTTCACCAATGATGAGCTGGGTACCTTGGTACCAGACAGTACGGTGGATGAACTGATCAAGAAGCTGAAAGTACCCGAGCCATTGCATTTGAAGCTCCCAGCTCAAATGGTGCCTACGGAGAGAATAACACCGCCAGATCCACCAGAAGAACCTGTGAAAGTGGAAAGTCGGGACGTGGTGATGATCGACACAGAACCACTGGAACTCAAGAGAATCGAGCCGTCGATCACACAACAAGAGATCACCAAGAAGGATGGAAAAAAGAGAATCACACCCACTCTCGTCTCTACTGTCAATGGTAAACCTACTAATGGCGCCATGCAACTGATGTCAGCCCCAAGATTGACCACTGGTGGTGGTAGTAGTAGTACCACAATGGAATTCGATACACCATCGTATTCGGTTCCCCGAGACTTGAAGAGAAAGGAAGAGACAACAGAGGAGGCAGCGGATGGGCAGATGAAGAAAAGACGAGACGTTGAAGCTGTGGAATTCATTGGAAGTGTCGCTATTAACCCATCCACTTCATTCGCCAAAGTAAGAATATCCACACCAAAGATCAGATCTGTGTTTGATATGGATTCCCCAGATGATGATTCTTTGTCATTAGAGATCAAGAATGGTAATGGCACTGAACAGAAGCCTACCAAAATAACGCTTCTAAAGAATGGTGCGAAACAGGTCTTCACAGATTTCATTCCCAAATTGGCAGGACTTGTCGCCGGTGGTGAGGGTTTTTTTTGGGCCGTTTCCACTGTTGATGGTGTTCTGTACGTGTATAGCGACACTGGACGTCGTATCTTTCCACCGTTGATACTGGGCACACCACTGAGCTTCCTCGAATCCAAGGGTAAGTATCTTTTGGCTGTTACTTCCATTGGTGAGGTCTATGTATGGGATGTTGAAGCTAAGAAGGCACTGTTTGAGCCCACTTCGTTATACCCATTACTGTCCCGCTCCAACTCCGACTTATTGACCAGGGCAGAGAACTTGACGCTATGCAGTATCTCCTCGTCAGGTGTCCCTGTTGTTACTATCTCCAATGGTAATGGCTACTTGTATGATGCTGAAATGGACGCATGGTCACTTATAAGTGATTCCTGGTGGGCGTTTGGCTCTCAGTACTGGGACTCAAGGGATGTCAAGTCCGATACTTCTATTATTAATATGCTGGAGAAGAGAACAAATGATGAGATTGTCCGGAGAGGCCGTGGCAAGTTCTTACAAAAGATGGCCAAGACAATGTTGATGAAGGAAGGGTATGAAAACTTGGAAAAGACCGTGTCATTAGCACACCTGGAGAACAGATTGTTGATCTCTATGAAACTGAAAGACCGTGTTGAGTTCAAAACGCATTTGATCATATATTGTAAGAGAGTCAGTGAGATGGGGTATAAAGCACGGCTATTGGAGATTTTTGAAGACTTAATGGGTCCTATGAATACTGCTGAATGGGATAATAAAGTCTTGGGGCATGACAAACACGAACTATTGAAAGAGCTCATCTTTGCATGTGCACAGTTCAGAGTTGTGCAGCGTATCTTGGTGCAGTTTGCCACAGACTTGGGTATACTGGATAATGTTACGTTCTAATATGGCATAATGCCATATGCGGACACATAAATTATGAGCCTATGTATACCACGTTATATATAAGTTATGAATTTCAGTCAAACCCAGCGTTGTGTCTAACCTCCTTCATAGTCTTTCTAGCTATTTCTCTAGCCCTTTCATTCCCCTTTTGCACAACCGAATAGAGATATTCCTGGTCCTTCATCAATCTGTTGTATTCCTCTCTTGGGGATGTAAATTCCTGAACTAAGACTTCTGTTACGTAGTCCTTGAAGCTCTTGTGATCTTTTAGGTGTTCTATGTCCTTCTCCACCGACTGTATAGACTTTCTCTGCACCCCACTGATGATGTTGATCATATTGGACACGCCAGGTCTATTCTGCGGATCGTACTTGAACTCATGGGAGACAGAATCTGTGACTGCCCTTTTGATCTTCTTAGCAATGGCATCCGGCTCATCTGTCATATACACTGTCGAGCTCTGGTCAGGATCCGACTTGGACATCTTCTTCTCCGGGTTCTTCAGGCTGAGTATTCTCCTTGTCGGAGCCAAGATTGTCGTAGGAAGTGGGAACGTTCTCTTGTACGTCTTGTTAAACTGCTGAGCAATGTGTCTGCACAGCTCCAGGTGCTGTGATTGGTCATCGCCCACTGGTACCTGCGTAGACTTGAACAGGAGGATATCAGCAGCTTGTAGGACCGGATATGCAAAAAGTCCCAAAGACGCCGAGTCCGAGCCCTCCGACTTACTCTTCCATTGTGTCATTCTCCCCAAGTATCCAACACCGGTGAGGCAAGAAAGCATCCAATTGAGCTCTGCGTGTTCCTGTAGCCCACTCTGATGGTACACGATGGCCCTGTCATGATCAATGCCGGTGGCCAGTATGCTGGCAACCGCCTCGTATCTCAAGTCTCTCAAATGGTCTCTTCCCTTGGGCATTGTGATTGCATGCAAATCAGCGACGCCGTATACAATCTGGGCAGATGGTGGTGCCACGTCACACAGGTCTTTCCATACTCGAACTGCTCCGAGGTAGTTACCCATGTGGAACTTCCCCGTCGGCTGGATCGCCGAATAGATGGTGGAATGCGATTTCACCTCGAGGCTCTTGGGGTCGTAGGAGGTGCTCTTCACGGTCGACAAGAGTCTAGCCCATTTCGGGCCCCTTATTTGCCTATTTATTGTGGAAAGCATCGGGCTTGTCTCTGTTTGGTAATGGGTCGTTACAATGATAACTTCACGAAAGTGAGTCCTGGCTTTTTCAAATGTCCGATGAGGTCTAAATCAAAAGAAAAAGAAGCTTATGTAGAGAGAGAGACTAACACGACGACCAGACAATAAAAGCCAAGACAAGGACGAAAAAACACAATGCTGAAGCTTAGGCTGCGGAGCATAGCACGGCCTGTGCGGTGCTACTCGTCAGGGCCCCATGTGGATGAGGTGGGGCGAGCAGCGGGCACTGGCACCGGGACTGGAAGATCTGGAGGGACTAATGAGACTACTGAAGGGGACAATGAAACCGCCTCCGAGGTTGTCTTGAAATCTCTCAAGCAGAGACTCTACGACTCAGACACCAAGAGAATGAGAAGAAAGTCGATTGCCGAGCTAAGGGGCCCACTGCGCACCAAAGAACTCTCAAAGATCCTCGATGAGAGCCATGCCAACTACGCTCGAAGATACAACAAACCAAGCAAGGAATTCGCCTCTAGGCTGAGGAGAGATGCCGCTTCCTACCCGGGCTTCTCAGGCAGCAAGACTGCCAATGTGTCAGCATCACAGTTGATGACTGTACTGGCGCAGCCGAAGGAATCTGTGTGTGTCAACGACATGTACAAGTCGTTGGATGTTGGCGATGCCGTTGAGCTCTCCACAGAGCTGAATAGGTCCCAGCTGTGTGTTCTGGTGTCTCTTCCCAGTGAGTCCGACGATCCGAGATTCTGTGTGATGAACCGGCTCGGGGAGTTGCTCTATGTGGAGAAGAGCGCGTTTAAGCTGAGGATCCCTAGGGTTGTACCGCCCCTGTGGTTGAAAAGAGCAGTGCACAGGATCACCGAAGAAGATGCAGAGTATGGTAGTGTTAAGACGACGAATGAAGGGTTTGACTTGTTTGCTGTGAATCCGTTCGCGCGATCTGTTATTGCAGAACCGTTGGTTTCACTCACCAACAATGCGTGGGAGTTATTACCAGATACCTCTCGGAAGCTAGAGGTGATCCACAGGCTATTACAGAGCCTGGGGCCCAAGCAGGTCTCTCTTACTGCTCTTGTAAAGGCTGTTCTGCGTATTGACCTTATTGCATTAGAAAGGATGGTGAGCTTGCATGGGGTTTCAATAGCATATCAAGATCTGGCTAAGGAACTGGCGCAGACAGTGGGACCGGAGTTTCAAGAAGGTGTCATTGGGAAGCACATTGGTATTGCTGACTTGTATGAAGATCTAGACATAGGGCTCGTTTATGCAGTGGTCCTCGCACTTCGGAAACAGCCGAGACTCTGGGGGTCCACTCAGTCTTCCCGTACTGCTTTCCTACCAATGTCCATCACAGTGCTGCCAATGGGTCACGGGGCACAGATAGAGGAGATCATCAAGAAATTGAAAGAGAACCCGGGCCATATGGAGACCTTTTGCGAAGATTTGGAGAGGGGCAAGGTCTCCGACTCTATACTGTTCTTGTTGAAAGAGTACGCCGTGGGGAACATCACTGACCCGGTGGCGGAGACAATCGTGTGTCAACTGATGAAGAAGACCACTGATGAAACTGTGACAAAGACCAAAGTGTGGGACTTGTTACTAAAGAGCGGGTATGTCAATGCACAATTGACAAATCCTACGCATTTTGCCAATGCTCTGGCGATTCCAGGGAAGGGAGTATCACAAAAGGCAGATTTGGAACAACAGTTTTATGACCTCATACAAATCCAAGGAGAGAGGAGCACAGACTTGGCAAAACAAAGAAAAGATATGACACATATGGACGTCTTCTGTATCGACAGCGCAGTTGCCCATGAGATTGATGATGGTGTTTCCATTGAGCACTTGGATGACAACAAAGCAACGCTTTACATCCACATTGCAGACCCGGCGTCGTATATGTCACCCGATTCTGACCTGACGAGTGTGGCGTTTGAGCGGGCGTTCACTACATACCAGCCAGAGATGATCTCCGCTATGCTGCCACAATCGATGTCAGAATTGGCTGGGTTGGGTGTTGATGGACAGAAGACCAGGGCTATGACGTTTGCAGTGACGGTAGATAAGGAGACAGGGGAAGTAGATTTTGAGACCGCCTCTGTTGAGGCCTCGGTGGTGTCGAGGTTCCCACAGTACACTTATACAGATGTGGACGATGTCATCGCTCAAATCGAGGAGAGTAAGGAGATTAAAAGGGAAGACCACCAGCAGTTGTGGGACATGTCCGCAATCAGCACCAAGCTGAGAGATAAGAGAGTCGAGTCTGGCGCGGTGATCTTCCCAGAGGACAACCTGAGTGTTCAAGTCCGTGTCATGGGTAAAGAAGATACAAGTGAAGCGGATGCCCGACTGGACGACGGTTCAGGGCTAAGCTTGGGTAAGAGTAAGGACACCCCATCGGTGGTTCTCGTGTCAGAGTTTATGATCCTCGCGAACAGAATCGCCGCCAGTGTGCTACAGAGACTGAAGCTACCCGGGGTGTACAAGACAATGCCACAGCCAAATCTATGGGGCACTGCACGCAGTGTTATCCCAACGCTCAGCAAGAAGTCATTGTCATCTGATTCGTCATTTGGGGTGTCTGATATCGTCAGGGCAATGAAGTTCATCACACCAGCGGTGTATAAAGCCTACCCTGCACGTCATTTGATGCTGGGAGTTAAATCCTATGCTCCATCCACATCTCCTCTGAGGAGATTCGGTGATATCATCAACCATTTCCAGTTCCATAGGCTGTTGAATGGCGAAGAGCCATACTTCACCCCCGAACAAGTGCAATATATGGTGATGCACATTGAAGCGAGAAACGATATCCTCAAGAGAACAAGTCGTCTTGCTGGTGCTTATTATGCGTGCAGGTATTTGAAGGAGCAGCTGGATAAAGGTCTGCTATTGGATAGTAAGTTCATTGTGATGTCCAAGCCTGTGAATGGGTACGTCAATGGGATCTTGTTACAATACGGAGTGTTTGGTGGAATGAGACTAGCGGATGGGACGAAACCTCCGTTGATTGGAGACTCGATACCAAACTTCTCTGTGGAGCATGTCGACTACGCGGATGGCCGTGTGGAGCTGGTGCAGTTGTAAATAGTAATACAAATATGTCTAGAAGGCTTTTCCTCATTAGATTATATACACCCCCGGCCCGGTGAGGCCAGACGATTTTGTGTCCAATGTCCAAGGCCTTGGGAATTGGAATATAGGGGGGCAGAGGGTGGGGGGACTAGAAATTCCAAACTGCGGCTCGGCCTCCAGCGGCCGCAAGCGCGTAATAACGTACCGAAAGGGCCCAAGTCCCCGCGTGGACAGCTGCGGCGCTGCTTATAAGTCTCAAGCCCTGGTTGAGTCACGCCTCGCCTACGTACATACAGATGTCGGCATGCCGCATGGTGATTCGTGAATTGCCTGGACCGTTGAGATGCGCGTACGTCTTCTGAAACACTGAAGACTATGGCGGAGTATATCAAATCATGATTAATACCAGAAACCTCTTACTAACGCCTGAAACCCTCTCCATGTGTGTCTGGAGGCTCAGCGTAGGCATGGGCTAACTCCTTCCCCTTGGCTGGAATTGATGGCGCCGGACATGAGGCTAGATTATATACCAACTTTCGAGGCATGGCCTCAATTGGCAAGCACTTCAACATAGGTCCCTGCTACGGAAGGTATGTCTCTGGAGTTTATCCGCATGAGTGGGAATTACGAAGGCCGCGGTGGATGAGCTTCGGGAAAGTTAGTTCAATATTTTTTCGAAGCTATATCTTTTTATAGAGACATCAAATTCGGAGTACAATATAATAACACAGCATCCATACTGCACAGTCTAGAGTTTTATCAAATGCCGAACGGCCATCTGGCGGCTCACCGTGTTCATAAGCGGGCATATTCTGATAACTTCAGTTTTGCGGCGACCTTCAACATAAAATGCATGGCAAAGCATGGCAAGTACTTCACCAAGGATCCCTTGTTGTCTTATATACTTACGTCATCTGTGGAGCTAGGACAACAGTTGTAGATGCTAGTTTATAATCACACATACATTTATATGTCTGGTGTCTCGGTAGCTAGAAAGTACGATTGTCGTAGGTTCTCATCGGCCATTTCCAGGTCTGTCACAAGATCATCAGGGGCTAAATATACCAGCCAGACATCCCAGGCAATCACAAATCTGGGCCCTGACAATACAGCATTCATAAACTAGAACGTCAAATTCGTAATACGTCAACGCTCACGCATATTATTACACACGACAAAAAGGACCCAAAATAGAACCAATTTAGGCCTGATATGGAAGATCAGATCAGGAAACCCCGTTCAAAGTTCAGAGTCCAGAGCCCTTTACTTGGTGTCAAACTCAGGCGCTAGTCGACGCAGAGACATGCATCCTTCGCAAACAATTACACATACAGCTGCATGTGATTGCATGAGTCTTGGGGCGGCGGGCTGACTAGAGTCTAGCAAGCTTTTAAGATCCTTCAAACTGGCAAAGCCACGAGATAAACACTTGAATTAAAAAAACAAGGTGTATGAGACCAAAAGATGTTTGTGCTAAAAAGTCTGTGGTAGTAGAGGCTACTGGGAAAGAATCAACGCTTAAAAAAGACGAGATCTGTGACATTGATCCCATATGCGAATCGCACTACTTAGTCTTACATTCTGGTTTCGATTTTTGTATATAGTAGTTGCAGATTAACAACTTTTCACCTCTACATATAATCAGCTGTCAATAGATAGATAAGATCGTTTTGTGGCACTTTTGACTGTATCCATCCCCTATTTGGCCCGTATCCTGGGCGTTATCACCAGAAATTCAACTCAAGCAACGAGTCTTTGTCCCTGTAAACGCTGGGTCATGATGGGACCTGGGACTGCATGCAGCCCATAGAAGCTGTGATAAATCGGCGACTACTATTACAAATACAACACAAAGACAGGAAGAGTGAGTCCGATGTGTACTGCCGAAGCCTCAAAAACCAGCTGTGGCTTAGATACTCATGAGCACTGCACCATGCAACAACGTCTATCAAATAGGTGCTATAAATTGATAGTTTAGGATTTCACTCAGTAGTACAACTGTAAAATTCAAGTCAATGCATATGACTTCATTAAGTGGATAAGATAAAAAGGTTCGAGTCTCAAGAGTCGAGACCTCCCTCAGATCGCATATCTATTTATAGGCAAGATATAATGCTCAACTCCTCGCACTTAAGTTTCATATATAATAGCTCGACAAACTCTCCGTTTACCGTCAGGAAATCACAATTGGCCACAAGGCCATAAGAATCAGCTCATGTGTCTGAGTCTGAGGCAGGTGCTATGGACCGTGGGCCATGTAGCGATGTGCTCCGGTGGCTGACCACTATATAGTGCTTTGTCTGTCCGAAGTCTTGCGATGTCACGGAAGGTTGTAGTAATCTGAGGTCATGGCCTGTGCTCTGTCTAAACCCAAAGAATGTGGAAATCCTAATGAGCAAAGACGATTGGCTTGAGCCATATATGGAGATTCCCTGAACTTGAGATCTGTAAATTTAGAGAAGTCATATTGTGGTGAAAGGCCCTGTCTCTGCTCTGGAACGCCCTGCATCGTGGGAAATTGTGTACAGGTGCCCAAGGTATTGTGGAACCCGTGTTGGGTGCGTGAAACGAGATGAAGAGAGCATTAGATTGGACTGCATATGTTTTGAAGGCTGTATTGACATTGCTTTCTGAGCTTTTGCTTAAGCTCTAACCTCTTCATTGCTCGAAGCAACGTAGCTGGCAAGCTCAGAGCCTCTAGTACCCTTACTTAGCATGGTATTGTGACCGTGCGTCCGCAGGGAACTTTATAGTGCAATGTGGCTATCCACAAGGACATCTCCATTGCCAAAGATATAGGCCATCATGGAGCCTTGTCTCCCTAGGCAACAACAATTGTGGCAATTTTTCATTTTGCTATGGGAGTGGTCAGGGTTTAAAGTTCACCGTTAAGTGGGCATGCTGCTTCGAAACCCGAGCGCGCGACTTGTCCACAAAGTCGTCCGTCGGTGGGATTGAATACTTGCGCTGTCTTTGCCTCTCTAGGGCTTTGACAACTGTCTTTGTTGATTCTAGAGCAGATGGGTAGTTCCTCGGTCTTGATGATACAAAAAGGCCCCTTGAGAGAACTACTGAAAGGAAGGAACCGTTAGGCACCAGAGTCGAAACCATCGGCATGCTTGGGTTGCCCCTCCACCAAAACCGACAATCCTGAGAAGCCCAGATGTATAAGCTGAGGCATCACCTGAGATAGTATCATATCTATCGTATTTACCAGTTACAAGTGTAAGTAAGTGCGAACTGCACACCAACAGTCTTTTGTGCCCAGGTCCAGTCGTCTCTCATCTTGGAATATCTTGCATTTCCTCATCTCTCTGATACCTCTCCTTGGTCCTTTGTCTACTGGCCTGGAGGCCCCATTATTGCAGAACTACGGCAAGAACATGAAAGTGAGTCTGTTGTATTGTTACGTTCATCAACCAGGGGACTCTAAAGTCCACTTATATCTGCCTGGTGGATTCCTTGGATAAATGGGAATGTGGTGACCCCCTCCCCCGAGCTTCAAAAGCGTGTGCTGCACAGGGACTTGTAACGAATTAACAATGCCTCTTGGTGCTTTCAGGACAGTACTGCAGTGAAGTATAGAGGCCACTGATGTTTATTCCCTTCGTCTTCCCCTTTATCTCCACTGTTTTTTACTTTAATTCTGTAAGTCTTTTAAAGGCGTTGTGTGATGTATATGGCTAGCCCGGGCACTCAGCCGGAAAGCCTGTTCAAAACGCCCTAGAGTAGTACTGCAAGTTGCAGACGTTTTATGTATCATCGGAGTCCCTGTATATACACATACGGATTGTGCCTCTGGGATACGATTTACTTCAACTCCATACGTCGCCATAGCCACCTGCTCCAATACATACTACATACTACATACTACATGTATCAAGGCATACGGCGTCAGAACCCGCATATACAAAATACCATCACCTTGGTCATCGGTCCACGGGTCCGAAATCAGTGGTAAGTTCGTATATTTTCTAACTCGAAATGACAATATGACTCTCTACATGGCCTTATACCCTGTGTACCCTTTCTCTTTTATATATAAGATTGTCCGAATCTTCTACACAACTCCCCCATGCGGAACGGTCTGTTACAGGAAAAAGGATCGCTCCCCAAAAGTTGCTTCCCCAGGGGTCCGGGAGGACGCGTATATGAATGAAGCTTGACCTAGACCATGGGCTTGGCCCGGTGATCCGATTCGGATTCATGGGGTTGGTTGCAGATCCATGCAGATCCTTGCAGTGTCTTGTGCAGTGTTCGCTGCGGATATTTGCCGATTAGGACAATCGAGGGACTAGGATCTAATCCAAAGCTCAAACTCGAAGAATAGCGGGCGGGCGCCTCTAATCTTTAGATAACTCTGGAAACTGGTGGGAACAAGTCTTGCGATAGAAAATAGAAGTCCATGGCTCCTGAAAGCGCTGTTAAATGGTACAGTAAGTATATGTGTTGATCTTGACCAATTGCGCCATGAAGGAAAAGAAGTAGAAGAAGAAGATCGGAAGAGGAAGAGGAAGAACTTATGAAACGTTGCCGTTTGAGCGCCGTGCTTCAACTCAAGTTTCATTCAGGAGCGGAAAGGACCCTAGCTCGACGGCTCATGAGTCAGAGGCTAGAGCTTCATGGCCACATCGCCGATCAGACGCACACATCATGTTGCTCTAGGCACAAAATATAAAAACACGAGTCGGATGGGGTTTCATCCGCCAGTCGTCAACGCGTTCAAGGACTTTGTTTTGATTCCTGGTGCTTTTGTTTACAAATTGTACCAGCTGGCCCCTCCTAATTGAGCAGCGCTCATGCACAATAAGCATTGAGTAGGCTGCAAAGTGTATGGCAGGTCTGAGATGTTCAAGAGCGGTCCTAATGCACCAGATAAGAGAGCTAACACCGGAGTCTTTTGGCCTACTGCATTCCGTAGTTCGTTCGACTTTCTTCCCTGCTGTACACAACTTGTAGCTCAGATAACGATCCATATAACTATTGAAATCGAGGGTAGTGCACCGTGCAGCGTCCTGCTTCATGGAGCGTTTATTCACGAAATCTCTGGAAAAACTTCACGAACCATCACCGCAGAAATTGGCATGGTGGCCTGTCTTTTACCAAAAAATAGAAAAATTGGCCTAGCTAGTCGCTGCTTGTCAATGTCAGTGTCACACGTGTACGGTGTGGCGTGCATCTGTATTTGACTCAGGTTCTGAAGCTCCTCGCAATTCTCCGCTCTTTGCAGACAACGCAATGAAGTTCCAGTCCTGGTCCATAGTCCACAGTCTAATGGATGTGTGCTTGAGGCTTTCTGTCCTTCTTCCAAAGTTCCATGTTAGATATCTATACTAGTAGCGCTGTCGTCCTAATAGGCTCATGGTCAGCTGCTCTTATACCTCGCGAGATCTATAGAGCGATGAGGAGAACAATATCAAACGTTCGATATGTCCCAGGGGACACAGGACAGATCAGATTTAAGCCTTGGTCGGTGGCCCTGACGTAGTGAGGCTGTCGGAGGATGCGGGGAGGGCGGCGGATAAATGGTGATGGAAGAGGGGGACACTTAAGTGTGATCGGTCGGTGGCAACGAAGTACTGGCACTGGCCTTCAGATCAGCAAACGGGAGAAAGTTTAATTTGCACAGCATCATCAAAGTTTAAAATGTCTTTGTGTTGCCACTGTGGGTCCCGGAGGCTTGCTGCTTCTACTGCGGGTACTGCTGCCGGTGCTGCTGTGGAGTTGACAACTGGAAGGGGACTACATATTAGTGCATGGGCTTTGTTAAAAGTGCGGCAGTGCGGTTGCCTCGATGCACATAAACACGCCCAGGAGGACTTGAGGTCGAGAACGGTAAAGCACACGGCCAGTTTTTATATATATATATAGTCGAGGCGCTGCTCCACAGTTGAACAGTCTGATGTTGGAAATGATTGAAAACCTGAGGTGTTGGACCAAAAACAGACACACACACACAAGTGTTCTTTATTTTAACAGAGGTTGTTCCCCGGGACGTCCTCCGTTTACTCCGTGACTCTAAGGGAACTTTTCATTGGAGAGATTTGTACTGTGCTATATACGCCGTTGCGGAATTCACACAAGGGTTGATTTGATCAGTATCTCCCAAATCTGAGTTTTGTCTTCCCACCAGTCTAACATTGCTGCCGAATAGGACACCCGGAGCCTCTTGACAGAACCACCAGATAGACGCACGTGAAAACACGAGACTATAAGGACCCCACCTGGAACTACAAGAGACTAGATTAGCGGATATCGCCGCTCTTTTTTGATCCGATATATTTAAACACTGATCTTGGGGGTTAAGCACTATTCTGTCGCTTGTTGCTTGTTTGTGTTTTTTTCTCTGTCTTTGTCTTCTAATCCTCTTTTATTACTATTGGCATTCATTCAAAGGGACTGGATATTACAGTTTAGTCTCAGCATATTGTTTCAACTTCTGCATATATCACCGTTGTCCGCTTGAATTTGCCGGAACATCGGACAAGATAACATATAACAGGGACACAAGACCTGTCATTCCCCTGGTTGATATATACCTCCTGTCTACTCGCTTCTGGAGATTTTGAGTTCTCGGTACATTTTCTATTGTTACCGTGATACCTCACACAACTCAGACGATAAAGCACACCAAGGTGTATCTTCATTTTGAGGCCATATCTAGCTGGAATATTTGAGGCTGATCTTATTCCAGTCGTCCCCATATTGAACCTGCTTGCAAATATTGGAGTATATTCTCACAGATCATACACCAAACCATTCTACTGTGATATCTTATACTCTTGAGGTTGCTATCATTGCGTATCACCAACTGTCTGCATTTTACCCACATACATCCGCCATACAGCATATACCATACAACAACACAGCATGAGTCTTCCTGCGCTCTTCAGCCGACAGAGTAACGTGAACTTCAACATACAGATTGTCCAGCAGCCCGTACGAGCACGCATGTGTGGTCTCGGCGACAAGGACCGACGCCAGATTTCCCCACCAGCATTCATCAAGATCGAGCCATTTGACTCAGTTACAGAGCGTGCCATTGACGTTAACGAGGTGGATATTTCTACCCTAGTGATGGTTGTCGAGCTATGGTCTAGTGATGAGACGCTCGACTTGTCTTTGAATCAAAACATTGTGACAGAGGACACATCTCCTCCGATCACGCCTACCGACATCAAGACTGAGGCCAAGGCAGCGGACACAGTGCAGCCGCCAACTTCATCATCAGACTCAGATGAGTCTGTCGGAGACGTACCCACTCGCAACTTGATTGGCAGTATTGTCACTAATGGAGCGAAGCTCTACGACGACAAACACGAGCGTGGGATCTGGTTTGTGCTGAGCGACCTCAGCGTTCGGATTGAAGGCGAGTTCAAGCTCAAGTTTAAACTGGTGGATCTGGGCACAAACGTCACTGCCGAAAAGTTCAGTCAGGCTTTTAAAGTCTATTCTGCAAAGAAGTTCCCCGGGGTTGTGGACAGCATGCCCCTAGGCAGAGTGTTTGGATCCCAAGGCATCAAGATTCCTATCAGAAGAGAGATGAGAGACTCATGAGACTATGACTTTGATGACAATGACGACGACAATGATGTAATATAAGTTTTAACCCAATTTCCCCAAATGTTCTCCTGCATTCCTTTACCAGTGGTACCTCCCACAAAAATTGCATATTTCTTGTTATATAGTCCTATCAGCATACACACTTGAAGATCATATGTATATCTTAGTGTGCATATATAGTATCGACTCAATATAGATCGCTTGCGTATATATCTCGTGTACGCCTCTCCTGCGTGCTGGCTCCCTGGCTACATAGCCATATATATTGATTACCCCAGTGGGATCCCTGCAAACCGACAGCCTGTTGATATTTATAGATATTAGAGGCAACAATGCAACAATCACGCATGGTTTAAAACACTATATATATATATATATATATATCGTACGTGTAAGTTGGTTCGTATCTTGTAGTCTCGAATCAGGGCGGATGGTGGAGCTTAAACTGAGTCCCCTGCCCCTTACATCACAGGACTAGTCGATCGCGCGAGGGGTCTGGACTCTGGGGTAGCAAATTTAGAATGGCTGGAATTTGATATACCCAAGATCAGTTGGTGATGATGAGGTAATCATACTTGTTATATTGTATAGAGGCCTGTGGAGTGATAAATATGTGCATAGGGGCCAGGGCGTGTATAAAATAATTTGTCCTGGAGCAAGCCAATGGTAGGCTGTACTATAGCCTCTGGACTGCCTAAAAGCCTCAGGAGATCTCAAAAGTCTGAGACTTGTTGAGATGTATAGATTTGCGGTACACCAGGAGAGAACTCAAAGGTATACACATATGTGCTGGTATCGTGGGACTAGGTGTGTATGAGTATGAGTCTTGGTTCTGAGACATGGCTCTATCTCCATTGGACAGAGCAAGATGTCATGTATAACCATGAGTTGGAATACTGGATTATTCGTTAGCCTCTATATGCAGATTTCTTCACATAGTCATGAATGGCCATACAATGTATAAGATAGATATGTCATTGTATTTCACACGTCAGTAAACTCTCTTTATATGCAGGGTGCATCGTGTAATTGATATACACGGTATGCACCTCAGTCTCAGTCTATATATCGGATCAACAGTGCATAACAGTGCACAATTGTTCACAGCTTATATACATTACTCTCATCCCATCCTTTTTGCTTAAGAAGTCCGCCCACTGTTCCTTGACCCTGCCTGTCGTGTGGCTTATTCCCAGCAACTTTGGCAACGTACCCATCAGGACCACACACAAGGGCTAAGCATGGATTATCCTTTGGCCTATTTTGTGTATCATCAGCTTGTTCCAATGCCCTCTTATACTTTGATGGGACGTCTCTAAGAGGAACAATCGGAGAATCAGTCTCCAGAGATTTCAAATATTGTGTGTAATGCGACTCAGATGGTGATGGGACGTTCCTTAGTCCGATGCGCTGTCTCTGCGAATCCACCAAATGGGTGAACCTCACACGGTCCAGTTTCTCCAGGAAGAACATAATACGTGGCACTGGTACTTCTTCCTCTGTTTTATGAGAGTAAACCACATCCATAAACCCCTTGTATGGATTTTTGGTAAGGAGCAATTGCAAAGCAGGCGCAATTCCTGTCCCTGCTGCAAAGAACACCAAGTTATCAGCCTTCAATGGGAACACTGGATCTGCACCGACTTTTGAAGGAAGATTATGCATATGAGGCCTCTCCCTATCATTGTTCAGTGTCTTTGAGAACTCAAACTCCGTATAAGGGCCTCTCAACTCCACCTCTGACCCGATTGGCTTCCGGTGCAACCAACGAGCGACTTCACCTTCGTCATACTTCTTTATATAGAACACCAGCTTTCCGTCGGACTGTGCCATGCTCTCGTAATCCTGTACACGCACCAGCGTCTCCTGTGTGAACTCAGAGGTGTAGAGCTCCAATGGGAGTGGTGTATACCGCCTGACGACCATAATCTGAGGCTGTTTGATTTCGACGGACCACAGTCTGTTCCCGTTCCAGTACTTCAGCTCCTGTGGGTCATTCTTCCACTTGGAGAACTTGGGCGTCAGCTCCAGGAGATAGTGGTCCCTGTCGATCTCCAGCTTATTGCTCACCACAAAGGAAGTGAACTTGTCCTGTGAAAGAAACTGCGTTGGCGTATCATCCATGAAGTACTTGTACGCAAACAACGCCCACGCAGCGCTTCCGAGAACAACCGCTATCGACAAGAACCTCTTATCCCTTGCACTCTGCTGTGGCTTCTTCTTCTGGCCGCCCTGACCCTGCGGGAACTCAAACGACACTCTCTCATGTTTAGCCTTGGGTATGTATGCTTCCTCTTGTCTCAGCTGGATTTGTGGGGTTGGCGGCGCGTACGCCTTTGGTTTGTTCTCCTTGGGCGTGAGCGGGCCCAGGCCCTTTCCTGGTGGCTTGGACGAGTATTGTCTCAGGCTCTGCACCAATGAGCGTCTCCACATCGTTGCCGCCTATAAAGTTCTATAGAGTGATGCAGTGGGGTCGGCCAGATCCTTTCCAAGTTGTTTACTTTCGCGAACTTTTGATGTTGATCGATCGCTACAACTTCGAATGGCTTAACCTAAACCAATAGTACAACAAGGGACAGTGTCAATTGCGGAAGCTAGATATGCCTGAAATCAAACTAATTAAGCAAATACACGCCCACAAGGACAAAGTGTGGAACGTCGCCGTGCACCCGCGCCTGCCACTGCTGGCCAGTGTCTCGTCGGATAAGACAGCCAAGATCTTCTCGCTGGTGAACTTCAAGCAGCTGGCGGAGCTCGACGATACGCACAAGAGAAGCGTGCGTTCTGCCAGCTGGAAACCGAGTGTCCAATTGCCCTCTTTGGCATGTGGGTCCTTCGACTCCACGATCTCCGTGTGGGGCCAGGAAGAGGAGGACTACCGCAGGGGCGACGACGAAGAGTGGTCTCTCTTTGCCGTTATCGAGGGCCATGAGAACGAAGTCAAGGGCGTGGCTTGGAACCAGGACGGCACTTTACTCGCGTCTTGCTCCAGAGACAAGAGCATCTGGGTATGGGAGGCCGACGAACACAACGAGGAGTTCGAGTGTGTGAGTGTGCTCCAAGACCACTCACAGGACGTGAAGCATGTTGTTTGGCACCCATCAGAGGACATGATTGCGTCTTCGTCGTACGACGACACCATCAAGCTGTGGAAGGAAGACGAGGATGAAGACTGGGCATGTGTTGCAACGCTCACAGGTCACGAGGGCACAGTGTGGTGCTCTGATTTTGCAAAGACAGAAGGCCAAACCAGGCTGGTTTCCTGCTCAGATGACTGCTCTGTCAGAGTATGGAAACGTGTGGACGACCACGAAGAAGTGTGGGAGGCAGAGTCAACGCTTCCAACAGCACATACGAGGCCTGTCTACTCGGTGTGTTGGAGCTCTCTGTCCGGCCGGATCGCCAGCGTAGGCAGCGATGGGAAACTTGTTGTCTACGAGGAGAAAGATGCACAATGGCAAGTCATCGCCACAAAGCCGCTGTGTCATGGCGTCTGTGAAGCCAATAGTGTCCAGTGGTGCAAGGCCGGTGACTCCCTGGAAGAATGCATCGTCACGGGCGGCGACGACGGCTACGTCAACGTCTGGAAACTCTCATCATAAGCCATTTACATAGAAAGTCACACGACAATGCCCAATATCACAACCAGCAGCACAACGACTATGACAATGAGGATGTAACACCGCGTCTTTCCCGCGTTCCGTTGGTACCCCAATGCCCTGCGTAGCTCACCGGCAGCTGCCTGTGTTGACTGACCCACCGAGTAGATGTTCGTCTCGATGTTATCAACCATACTGCCCTGATCTTGTACAATGCTGCCCAAATCCTGGAATATGTCGTTCAACTCCCTGATTCCATGCTCTATATTCGCAATTTCTTCCTCTCTCTCGCGTATCAGTGCCTGCTGATACACAAACTCCTCATTGTTAATCTCATCCTGGATCAGCACCATCTCTGATTCCACTGGGGCGTCCACGGCCTTCACCACCTCATCGTCCAACGCAGCACGGGACTCGGTGTTCAGCAGGGCATTCACACGGGCGAACCTCTCCTGCAACTGCTGGAACTCCTGAAGCACCGCCTTGGTGTCCCTGTCAACCCTGTCCCTGGTGAATGAGTGGCCCGGGTTCGTATCCTCTGCCAAATCGCCCAACTCCTTGCGCAGTTCGCCCAAGCGCTTGAACAGGCCCGTCACGGTCTCGATACACCGTGTACACTTTTCACAGCTCTTCTGCGTAGCCTTGGAATTCGTTGGGCGGGCCTCCAATAGCTTGACGAGCTTCTCCACGGTGGCCAGGTGGTTGTTCACTTCTAAAAGCGCATTAGAGGCCTCGTCGGCACAGCGGTCAAACTCCGGGGAGTCTGAGAACCCGATCTGCGACTCTAAATCAACGTCTGAGTCTCTGAATGACATTTTGGTATTCTAATCTTGACGGCTAGTTTCATTCCCCTCGCAAATGCTTCGTGCAGGGAAAGCGGCGGGCTCTTTTATATATACTGCGCCCTGGATCGCGAAGTGTTGATCATGCATAACCTACTAACTACAACGCATAATAGCATACTCTAAAATGTGGCAATCACTGGTACTTCATTTGGTCTTCTTAGTCTCTGGCCGAATCTCCTTGGTGTTCTTTGTCTCTGGTTTCTTGTAGGTTCTGAAGGAGGCGACTGCCTTCTTTACACTCCAAACAAAAAGAGACAGCACTTGATGCAGTACAATAACACCAGCTAACAGCACAATCCCCAGGATCAGCAGTTCGTTCTCTTCAATGAGCTCAGGATCAATTAGCTCAGATCCCTCATACAGCTCTCTGTTAATCAGATTCGTGCGTTTTTCAGGGAAATGCCTCTCTTCCTCCTTGATATTGTTGTTTCTCTCAAACTCCTCCGTTCTAGATGCATCCTTCGAAACATCTGGGAAAATGTCCATTGATTTCCATCTTCTCTCGTCATTCTTGTTAACCAGTTTGGCCTCCAGGGAGGTGTAAATGACGGTAGTGTGAGGTGATGGAAGCTTTCTCAGCGTTCTTCTCAGTGCGTCATCTGCCCTCATCAACGCCTCTTTACGTTCCAGTGGGGCTTCCGGTAGCTTTGGGAAGTCGATACGGATAACACGCTTGGCGCTATCAATGTAAGTCTCCACTTCTTCAAATTCTCCGGTCAGTATCTCACTCGCATGGCATTGCCTCTGGATCGACTCCGATAACTTGTCATAATCAGACACACCTTCAGCCCTGGGAATCACAGCTAGGGTAGAACTCATGAACATATAAGTGCGTAAGAACACAAAATTAGAAGCATCTTGTAAGTCATCCAGTGTGATGCCAGGCTGATTCACTAACAAATAGGCCTCAGAAGAACACGGCTCTATCAACTTCCTCGTCACTTCCTGTACTCGCTCTAATGGGAAGGGCAAATGGTTGAAGTTGTTCACGTACTTCTGCACTTTCGGCACAAGCTTATGTGAGAACATCACTAACGGTACTGTCGCTTGCACTGTATGTGCCATCAGCACAATGCACACCACATATCTCACCAGTTGGCTCCAAATTTTCATCTTTTGCTCTCTCACAAAGAACAGATATACGTAGCAATTGTTAAAGGTGAGATCAATGAGATCAAGAGGCATGGAAACTCGCGAAATCGTTTTATACATCAAATTCTATAAATATATACTCATGATTTCTGCACCATCAGCTCGACCAGTTCCTCCACTGGGTCATCGCCGTACTTGGCTCTCTCGATGCTTGCCAGTGCAGTCTTCACGCCAACGTTGAAAGTAGGCGCGAGGCTTCCCAGTCTGTTCAGCACGGCGACACGAGCAGCGTCATCCAAAAAGTTTCTCTCAATCATGACATTGTTGAACTCATCCAAGTTTTGCAAGTTAGGCACTGCGATGTCACTTGTGAAGCAACTGAGAATATCCAGTTGTTGTAGCACTGAATAAGAAGAAGTAGTGGTGAGGATCAATAGACGGCCATCCTGTGGAGGTCTGCGCTTCAGGTACACTTTTAGAGCTTGAAGGATGTTGTTCGAGAAACGAGGCCCAATTGGCACCCAATCTACGATTGTCTCGATAGAATCCACCACCAGGACGTTCAATGGCGATTTGTATGCGTCACGGAACATGTTGTCCAAGTACTGGATCTTTGCGGTCTCTGACATGGCGACCATTGCCTCGGGAGAGATAAGTCTGACGAATGGGAAGTCCGATGCCAAAGCAATGGCAGCTGCCAGTGCAGTTTTACCAGAACCATTAGGACCATGTATCAACAGCGAGACGAGCTGTGTAGAGTCAGACTCCCTGACTTGTCTCACATAACTCTGTCCGGATCTCAGGATGTCATCGACTCTATGGGAGTACTTAATCAAACCACCGCCTTTGAGGCACATCTTTAAATCCTCTTCATTGACACCAAATGCTGGCGTCACTTCACCCAGTGCATCCATAAAGTCTCTTCTCGTAACTTTCATATTGGACATCTCCTTAGGCTTGACGTTCGTCTTGCCATCGCCAATCTGAACCATCTGGTTGATAGCAAAGGACGTCGCACTCTTCACCAAGCCTTCAATTTCTGCACCGGAGAAGTTCTTTGTAAGTGCAGCTAATTCTTTCAAATTAACATCGCTGGACATCATCTTGTTCTCTCTCATCTTCTTCGTTTGGATCTCCAAAATCTGTACACGTCCAGGCTCGTCCGGTAAGTGGATCTCCACCTGCACTTCGAAACGACCCGGACGCAACAGTGCGTTATCGATCAGATCACGACGGTTCGTCATACCAATGACCAAAATGTTGTTCAGCTGGTCCACACCGTCCATCTTGGCAAGCAACTGGTTCACAACGTTGTCACCAACACCTGTGCCGTCACCTCTAGAGCCTCTCTGCTTGAAAACAGAGTCCAGCTCGTCAAAGATGATGATGTGAAGTGACGACTCCTCGCCTTTGTCTTTGTACTCCTTCTCGGCATCCTTAAAGAGGTTTCTGATGTTCTCTTCAGACGAGCCAACGTACTTCGACAGAATCTCAGGACCATTCACGATCTTTGGCTCCTTTGCGTTAAGCATCTTTCCGATTCTTCTGGCAATCAGAGTCTTACCGGTACCCGGAGGACCATACAACAACAACCCCTTCACGTGTGAAATGCCCAGTTTCTCCACCACACCTGGCGGGAAGATACGTGAGGCAAATGCACGTCTGAAGATCTGCGTGAACTCCTTGTCTAGACCACCGACGCCCATGTCCTCGAACTTGAAGTCCGGTCTAATGATCGCATCGGATCTCGGTCTGGTGGTGCTGGCTTTCAACTGCACGGTTTTGTCTGGGCCCTGGAAGAAGTTCACAATCGTCTGTGGCACGAGGATACCCTTGGCCCTAACGTCCGTCTGCACTGGGCCCGAGTTCTCCAAGTCGATGACGTCCACGAGCTGAATGCTCTGCACACTCACCTCGAAATTGTGTCCTTTGAAAGGGAAGATCAAGGCCTGCTTTGGCGCAAAGATCTGAGACTGGAACTGTCTCTTGAGCACCTCACCCATCTCATCCTGGTCAAACAGTGTGCTCACTGCCTTGGACTTCATTCTGAACGAGATGGAACAGTTCAGAGTGCCAATATAGGACTGCTTGCCAGTCTCCTGGATGTTGTATTCCCTCACCACCATCTCGTCATTGAGGGACAAATTGGCACAGATACGCTGTGTGCCGTTAAATCCCACCGTTCCCGGGGTCACTGCCTGTGATGTCTTTGTAGCAAACACAAACTGTTCGTTGACAATGACATTAGTGCCATCTGAATAGTCCATGGGGTTGACCGCGGCAACGTTCAGTACGGCAATGGTGTTATCCGGACAATTGGCCGCTCTGAGTCTCTTCTCAGGCGCACGAGGCGGTAACGGAGGCCTATTATGGCTCGCCTTGTTTCCGAATCCAAAGCGGTCCATCATATGTATTTGTGTGTTGATTTATTTATGAAAGAGTTAATATAGTGGCAATGGAAACTTACGTGTATGGGTGTGTGTGTGTCTTTTGGCATGCAAGCGGCGGAAGACTGAAGCGCATCAAAAACGCGAATTGTGGTGTTTGGATGTTGAGTCTAATCTGGTTGCCGTGGTTACGTACCGAAAAGAGGGATATACAGATGTTAGATCATAGAACATATAGCACTGTAAATAGAGCAAATTATATAACGACTGTGATAGAGAGAATCAAATGGCGCACCTATACAATGATATACATATCTTCATGAACAAGTGCTTTTAAGACACCGGGGCACCCTGGCCGTCCTCACCGGGGGCCATCAGCATAATGAGCAGCACTGGGACAATGTACATCCAATACTTCTGGATAAACGATTTGGGAGCCTTTGTCTGTTAGTATTCATGAAACCGAATAGATGCACCTCTTCATAGATGGAACTCACTTCTTCCTCCAAGGCCTGGCCTTCAGCATTCACCTGTGTCTTGTGTGTCTTCACCGCCGTCACTTCTGGGCCCTTAGTGACATATTGGGATTTTACCACTATTCCTTCATCCTCAGACTCAGAGAACGACAAAGAGATAAGCTCTGACGTTGGCTTGGTTATGAGATGCAAAGTGTACTGCAATGGGAACCGCAATTGCTGGACATGGTTGTTAGTATTCAAGAAGTGAAGTGGAGAGAGTAGGCAGTACGCACATCCACGTAGGTAAAGCACTTAAACTGTGAGTTTACGAGTGCTCCAAGACAATAACTGCCGTTTGTCTCGCCCTCTGTGGCCAAATCTACTGCTTCCACTGCAGAAGAGTCCATGTTGAACTGCAACTGTCCAATGGTGAAGGCGCCTTGTGTGACAATGTTTTGCGCTTGGAGCGTGAGAATTGGCGTAGGCTCCGCTGTTGTTAGCAAGGTGCAGAACAGCACCACAACTATTGTCAAGCACTTAGAAAGCATTGCCTCTCTTCTAACTCAATGCTCCGTACACATCAGTTAGTACGTCAGTTATCATCAAAGATTTATCCCAGCCTATAATGTGTACTTTTGAGGGCGCGAAATCAGCCTAACAGCACTCTTCCCCATAAAGACACATGGCACCAATGCGTCCACTGCTCATTTCGCTTCTGATAACGCCCTGTTTGGCGCTTTTCAGTCCCTTTGAGGACCTCTTTGCCTCACCTAAAGTATGTCTCTCTCTCTCTCTCTTTTTCTCTCTCGCCTTGTCGGCTGATTACGAAGTGGCATGCTAACAATCTTCAGTATGTGGTGCGGTTTGGCGGCGAGTCCCCAAGCAATGACACAAGTACGAACGTCCATACACTGAGTGACGGGAAGGATTCGTATAAATGCCGCATCCCAGAAGTTCCATTGGATGACGACGACCTCTTAGTGAGTGAAGGCGCGCTGTTGTCCCGGCTGGAGGAGCTCTCGGTGAGGATCTCCACTGAATTAATGGACACAGTGGTGTTCTACCTTGGCGGGTACTGGACATTCGCCCTATCAAATACCGAGTTGGCACAGTTCAACGGAGACCCACCGAAGTATCTCAAGAACGAAGTTTACAAATACGTGCTCGGCAGACATAACCAGGACACCGAGCACCCAGTACTGGAAGCCAAGAAAGAGAACGGCGTGGTGTGTTTGACACATAGAATCGACAACGGGACGATATGTGACGTCACAGGAAAGCCGAGAACGGTGGATGTTCAGTATGTGTGTGACCCGCAAATGAGCCATGTCACTCTCCTTTATGTCAAGGAGTTCCGCACGTGCCAGTATAAGGCGAGAGTGGCTGTTCCGTTCTTGTGCGACGACCCGGTGTTGAAACACAGGGAGGACGCGTTCAATGGAATCAGCTGTGAGAGAGAAGGAGGCGTGGAGCAGGGAAGAATCAACGTGATGGACTACGAGCTGAAACACATCGAGAACTCTCTGTTCCTGGGTGACCCAACATCTATGGAAGACTCTCCTTCAGTGCTGATAGACACATCCGATGATCACACTTCTTTTATTGCCAGATTCTCAGACTCCTTCATCAAGTGGTTCCCGAGACTCTTCTGGAAACGTCCCCCGCAGCAGCACTTGGCTCTGGACCTGAGGTACTACGCCAAGGTGTACGACCAGTGGGGTCATTATCTGTTTGTGGCATACGTGGAATTGAAGCACAGTAAGGAGTCTCAATTAGTGCTCTCTTGTGACATTGCAGAGGATATGCACATTGAATCCAATGTCCAACTGCTGGATCCAGATAAAGCACAGCATGTACCACCAATCGACGACGAAGACCAACTGCAACACCTCATGAAACAAGTACAGCAGATCATTGACAGTACTGAGGCACAGCGGGAGCAAGGTGCCATTAATGGGGAGTACAAAGAGGTGTTATCGCAAGACACTTTACTGAAACCAGACCACGATGAGTTATGAAGGATCTACAATTTGTTTAACAGTGAATACTGCATTTATAATACGTAACGCCCGTGCAGTACCAAACAAGTGAACCAAGAAACCAAAAAAAGAGGGATGAAACAAAAACAATCAACTTCCAATAAGTTGTAGTATAATAAAGGGCATGGGGTCCTGTGGCCCTATGCTCGAGAAAAGAAATAGACAGAAGACAAAACAAAAGGTAACATCACTTGAGTCTTTGGGATCCGACGCCCTAAAATCATTCAACTTCGCTAAAGGCAACACCAGCCTCGACCAGCTGGTCACTCACCTCTCTCTTCAACTGCAACCCCTGAGCTTTTAAATCGTCAAAGTTCGCGTTATCAGTGTCACCAGCCCATAGTCTCAACTGTGCAATCAATGGCTCGACAACCTCGCTCTCATAACCAGAGAGCCAAGACTTGGGATACTTTTGCACAATTTTGAACATGGAAATAAAAGACAACAGTGTGATCTCATCCTTGTGTGCCTTGATATATTGCAGCAGTGTTCTGGCTTGGTCACGCTGGTTCAACCGAATATACTTCAATACAGAGGCAGAGGTCAAGGCATTGGCCAAATCCTGAGACAACACCTGAGCAAACTTTCGGTCAAGACCTGTAGAAGTTCTTCTTGAAGAAGCGGCAAGAGTGGCACTGTCATCAGAGTCATCATGTCTCTCCTCGTCTTCATCCTCATCAGAGTCGTAGATCTCCTCGTCTTCGTAATCGTTATACTTCAAAGTCTCCATGGATGGATTCTCTGGAACAATTGTCTCCATCGACGAGGAAGCTTCCTGTGCAACCAATTTCAAAACAGAGTCAACGTACTTCTCATTTAACACAGACTTAAAGATCTTAACACGGATCTGTACGACAGACCTCTCCGGCGCCAATCTTTCAGCCAGGTTCAACAAGTCCCAGATGTCCTTCTTGATCTCCTTCAACTCGACATTGTCAGCCTTGGAAACCAACTCCTTGTTGAAAGTCAAGTCAATGTACTTCAACAGCACTTCACGGAACAACTCGTTGGCTCTCAAACTCACAAGTAGACGCTTGTAGTCTGTGTTGACTCTTTGGTCTTTCAAGATCAATTTGTATCCCTTGTCGTTGAGTCCCTTGAGACAGTTGGTGTCCAATTGTAATCCAGAGATGGCATTCACGAGCCTCTTTGTACACTCGCTGTTCTTACCAACTGCTGTTTGGAGTTCCTTGCAGAAGTATCTTAAGCTGGTATCAGACACTTTCATGTTTGAAATCTCTTTCAAACTGGACTGCACAACACTATTCAAGTTGATGAAAGCGGACAAGTCGGAAAACGTCAAGAGAATCTTAGCCATCACCAACTTACCAAACGACACTTCAAAAGTAGGCGTATAAGTGTGCAACTTGAGCAATTGGTACAAAATAGAGAAGTAAGAGATGCTGTTCTCACCACCAAGAATCTCCTGATTCAACATAGAACGCACCTCCTCGTCAGAAACATCTATAGTCTTTCCCTGGTCCACTTTAATGAACACCAGCTGCTTAATGAGGTCGTACCACATACCAGCGGAGACAGACTTGGACTTCTTACCATCCTCGAGCTTGGTCTTGTAGAACATCGAAGGATTGATGATGTACAAGATAGAGAATCCCAACAGCAAGAACTTACACACAGAGACGAAGATCTGTACCTGTGGAAGACCCAAGATAGGGAAAGCGGATAATCCACGGTAATCGAAGCTGTCACCAGCAAACATCTGCTGGCCTGTCATCGTGGCAAGACCACCCATAATAACCTTACCTGGTAAGCCCATTTGGTATGGTGATTGCTGCTGTTGTGGGGAAACAACATTGATAGGCTGTCCGTTGAAGTCTGTGGCTGGCTGGAACTGGCTCATGTTCTGCTGTGGAGATTGATAGATCTGCTGATTCTGGAACTGCTGTTGTTGTTGTCGCTGTTGCTGCTGCTGGCCTTGTTGTTGTGGGAACATCTGCCCGTTTGAAGCTGGGGCACCACCGCTCTGCATCATCTGCCTTAGCTGTTGTGCTTCCATCATCAAGGAGTGGTTCTTTCTCTCCAAGTGCTTAATGTACTCGGTGGCCTTTGTCAGTATGACACCCTTATTCAACTTCGAGGCAGGAGGAAGACCATCGAGATCGTGGATAGTCGTGTCGACATCACCAGCGGCCATTCTCAAGGCTGGTACGGCGTCTCTGAGGGCACCGATCTTGTCGTTGATATTGGTTCTGTACTTCTTCTCGATGACATTGTGCGACGACCTATCTTTCTTGATAAGGGGCTTCGTGATCTTGTCTCTAGAGGACGCCGTAGTTGAAGGTGGGGTTCTCAAAGACTCTGGCGAAGACTCATCTTCCAGCTTGATATCAGTCATGCTGACATAGTTGCCTTCTTCCTTGATACAGCTCAACGGCGAGTCGTCAACCATCGCTTGTGCCGTTGTGTACATGCCGCCAATAGTGTTCTGTTGCCCATTGAGCGATTGCTGCTGCTGTTGCTGCTGTGTGCTATCCATGCTGAAGTCCACAAAGTTCTCCATGTCCTTCGTATCAACGCCGCCAACGTCTCCCTGGGCGCTCCAGTCGTCGATACCGAACATGTTCTGTGCGTCTGGTGAAAGCCCATAGGACGAGCTTTTGCCGCTTGAGCTGAAGTTTTCCATATCCGAAGGCGACAACGTTGGAACGGAGGAGCTGGACAAGGACGCCAACAGGGCATCCGTGTCTTCAAAAGAGTACGCTTCAGCCATGGCAGATGGCTGTGTGCGTCTGTTTATCAAAAATTCAAGCGAAGCGCTGGGTTCTCAAGCGTATTATCCGCAGTCTGATCAGGTTCTTTCTTTCCTTCTTTTCCTTCCAACAAAGTTCAAAAAATTACAGAGAAAACGCACTGTATAGCAAAACAGTTGTAGCGTATTGATCTGTGACTAGCCTGATGGTGTGTGGGAGTCCCGATTCTGTTTGTTGTAGCGTGCAAGCGCCGTGATAAAGCGTATGCCTCTTGGGAAGCAGGAAGGAAAAGAAGAGGAGTTCCATGTCGCTTTTTTGCCCTACCCGAATTATGCCAGTGCCACTGCTGGGCTGCTGGCACTTTTTTTTGGCCAGTGTGCCCGCGAAAAAAAAAATGGCGCACTTGTTGCCCAGCTCTTGCTGCACGCTTTCCTTTTTAACGAAAAAGTGGCACATTCCCAGGCGCAACTCTACATACCGAATTTTTTTGATGTATACAAATCATCCACCCTGTCCCCAGGCCTTTTTTTGAGACTATGAATATTAAGGTGGAGTGTGTAGCTCTCCATCGGGTTTAGGAACGTTCAGATCGATATGTTACTCGGCTCTTTCTTTTGTTTGCTGGTGTGCGCACACTCTCAGTGGCCCGTGTTAAAAAAAGACGGGCTTCCCGATGCCCATCACACACAGTATCCCGGACCCACGCGGCCGCATCCATCGACTCATGCCCCACGCCCCTAAATCAACCCAAGAATTTTTGTACAACTACAGACCACATGGTAGCTGGTTATAGCTACACTACAGTTTTGCTAAAGATCCAAGATAGTTTAGTTCTGGTGCAAAAGCACTCTTTAGATCCCGTATCGCGCCGAATTGGCGCAATCTGATGCAAACAGCTTTCAAACATCCCCAGAAATGGGCCAATTTTGGATCACTTTTGTCAAGTTTGTGCATGCTATCGCAGATCATTGCATCTCACCTCCCCTCCCGCCCCAGTAACCATAGATGGCATATACTCTAGAGGCAGAGGCCCAAGCCAGCATAAAAGTGGTCTCCAACTTCCCATCAATGAAGAGAGGACTTTTATCTTTATTTTTGCTACCACCAAATGGGGCTCGGATTATCCAATAATGTCTTCAGAGAACCACCTGAACGTGGCCCGGTGCCTCAAAGTGTGTCCCAAGTTCTATATGCCCGCTGCACGATTTGAGAGTGACAGAAGTACAGAGATCTCTCCGGGTTGTAAGGAAATCGAACACGATCAGGATTCAGTAGTATAAAATACTAGTAAAGCTAGTAGCTACGCTATAGACGGTATTCACTACGAGGAGCCGTCTGCCATGTTCCTTCGGTTAATTGATTATTGATGAATGGCTTATCTCATACCAATTTGTTTTACTGACGGTTCATAAACGCCGAGCGGCCGAAAGCGCTAGGCGAGATGGGATGAGATAATACGAAACTGTATATACAGACCGCCGAGTCCCAACTACAAATCATCAATTGATAGCAAATAATTTTCGTACCATTCGTGCAAGTCTTAAGTTTCATAACATATAAACGGAAACCCTGCAACCCTGCGCTCTCTATATCCAAGCACAGAGCAGGAGCTCATAGCACCTTACTTAGAGGTGTCAACGACGTAACGACCCAAGATCTTACCCTCCTCCATGAGCTTGTAAACCTCTGGAAGCTCAGAGAGACCGACTACTTTGATAGGAGCCTTGACCAAGCCTCTCTCAAAGAAGTCGATGGCCTCTCTGGTGTCAGCTCTGTTACCGACGTAAGAGCCTCTGATCGAGACCGACTTGACAACGGCAGAGAAGACCTGGGCCTTAGCGACGGCACCAGCTGGCAAACCGACTAGCACAACGGTACCACATGGTCTGACATATTCAGTGGACTGCTCGATGGCCTTCTCGGAGACAGAGACGTTGATAGCACCGTGTGGACCACCCTGGGTAGCCTCGATGATATCCTTGACGATGTCCTTGGTCTTCATGAAGTCAATGAACACCTCAGCACCAAGCTCCTTACAGAGCTTCTCCTTGTCGTCACCACCGTCGATGGCAAGGACTCTGTAGCCCATGGCCTTAGCGTACTGGATGGCGAGGGAACCAAGACCACCACCGGCACCGGAGATGGCAACCCATTCACCGGCAGCCAAGTCAGCGGTCTTCAATGCCTTGTACACGGTGACACCGGCACACAGAATTGGAGCAACCTCCGAAAGATCGGTGCCCTGGGAGATGTGAGCAGCCTGGACAGCATCAGCGGTAGCGTATTGCTGGAAAGAACCATCGTGGGTGTAACCGGACAAGTCAGCCTTCTCACAGTTGGCCTCGAAGGACTTCTCACAGAGTTCACAGCCCATACAGGAACCGTTCAACCATTTGACACCTGCGTAGTCACCGATCTCGAAGTTCTTGACCTCGGAACCCTTGGCGACAACGACACCGGCACCTTCGTGACCACCGACCAATGGCAGCTTAGTAGCCAGAGGCCAGTCACCCTTCCAGGCGTGCAAGTCGGTGTGGCAGACACCAGAGTACTTGATGTTGATCAAGATCTCGTTTGGCTTAGGTACTGGGACTGGGTAGTCGGTGTAGGAAAGAGGACCGCCATTCTCGTAGAAGACCACAGCCTTCTGAGTTGTTGGAATTTGAACCATTGTAGTAGATTTGTTGTTGTGTGATGTGGAAGCTAAGGAAGCAATGATATTATCCATTGAAAGGGGAAGTATGGCTTCTTAAATACACCCATCCTGCGGCCCTCATCTCCAGGTGGAGCGTGGTCCCACTGCCTGATCACTGACAGGCCTCTGTCGCATGTGGCGTACCGTGTGGTGGTTTGTGGTTCCAAAGCTATGCAATGCAGACAATGCCTGATTCCAAGGCACCTGAGTCCTGCACGGAACAAACTCCGGAACAAACTCCGGAAAAACTTATGATACAGTAAACACGCTAGGCACGCTGTATACAACCCTTGGCAATACCGGATAAACTTTCCAGCGTGAATGTAATGCTACATATAACACATCCTGGCAAAACACCCTATTCTTGCCCCATCACCTCAGAAAAACTGTCCTTCGATGGTGGTATCCGGTGATGCTAGTGCTCCGGGTGAAGGCGCGACTCATGTGTGCCTAGTCCTGGTTCTGTGGGGCACGGAGTTTGGGTTGCTTCTTGTAAAGAATGGACAAGCAGCTCCAGGCACTTAGACGGACCAAGACATTTCTATGTTCAAGCTCTCACTATTATCCAAAGGGAAATACTTTCCCTACCCTAAAACTACCCCTGACGTCTCCCGGTGTTAAGTGTCTCTTCACAGGCCCGAGTTTTTCCGGGCCTCACCACCTGACCCAAAATGCGAAATCGAGGCCAGACAAATAGTGTGACAATCGCTGGCTGTTGGCTGTCTCGTGGTGTTTGGTGAAATTATATGGAGTCCGAATGGGATGGGTCCTGCACCTGACGTCACAAGCAAGGGCAATGAAGGGGTGAACTATGAAGATCTTGCTGGGAGGTATCCGTACTTGTCAGAGTATCTCAATGGCAAAAGGTATGAGTTCTCCTACAAAGGACAATGCGCACTCACCAAGGCATCGTTCAAAGACCAGTATGGAATTGACATCGAACCTCTAGAAGGCCACCTCATCCCAGCCTTACCATCGCGTGTTGCATATCTAAAGATCGTACACCGTGTGCTGGGCGAGTGTGGCCTGGACAATGGGGCCACGATACGAGGTGTTGATGTTGGCACTGGTGCATACGCGGTGTATGCCCTATTAGCTAACAGGATATTCCAATGGGAGATGGTTGGTGTCGATATCGACCCAGAGAGTGTGGAACATGCCAAGGGGATTATAGAGGTTAATGGTATCCATGGTGTGAGTGTCATTGAGGGCAATGGTCTTTTCGATGGCGAATACGACTTCATGGTATGCAATCCTCCCTTTTATGAGTCTGTTGAGGACATCAGCAGTAAATCCGAGCTGAAGAGAGAGCTGAAGAGAGAAACTGTCATTGGAACACCCACTGAGCTGGTGTTCGATGGCGGAGAAGTGGCCTTTGTCAAGCAGTTGATCAACCAGGGGAAGTGTACAAATACGTGGTACAGCTCTATGCTTGGTATGAAATCGTCGGTCCAAGAGCTTATCGGCTACCTTGTTGATCAAGGCATAACAAACTTCCATACGCAAACTTATCAACTTGGCAGCACTCGTCGGTGGATCCTATTCTGGAGCAAAGGCCATTCGCACCCAGAGATCACACACCAGGGGTTCAAGAATGTTCCGATTACTGTGAAGGAGGGCAAGTTTGACACCGAACGAATTAAGGATGTGTTGGAGAATCTACCAGTGGAGCTCACAGAGGAGAGTGGTGCTTTATACATCAAATGTCCAGGCGTTGTGTGGACCCGGGCTTACAGAAGACAGCCTGGAAGAATGTCTCAGAGTACATATAAATTTGTGGTGTATTCTGATCGCATACACTTTTTATACGGGGAATCTCACAGAAACTTCCAGAGCTTCTGCATGTACTTGCTGGCACAGCTGAAAATATAAGCTCTATTGTCTGTCTATGCTTTGAACCCATCGAGCTTCTTCACGATGCGTGCAGGCGCACCAACGATAACACAGTAGGATGGGATGGTCTTACCAGCGGTGATCACAGTGTTGGCACCGATAACGACACCATCGCCGATCACGGTTCCCTGGCAGATCGTCACAGTTGACCCGATCCACACGTTGTCTCCGATGGTGATCTCACGGGACCACTCATTGCCCTTGTCGCATCTCTCTACTGGGTCCAAGTGATGAGTAGCACATGTGATGGTGACGTTGGGCCCAATCATACAGTTCTTGCCGATCTTGACGATGGAGCCATCGAGGATCGTGAGGTTGAAGTTGGAGTAGAACCCGTCGCCCACGGAGATGTTGAACCCATAGTCGACGTTGAACGGTGGCTCCATGTACACTCTCTCACCCACCTTACCGAACACCGTCTTGAGGTACTCATAGCGCTCGTCCATGAACTCCTGCTCGGACTTGCCCTCGATGGAGATGTCACCGTACTTGCGGGCACGCTCATGGCGCACCAGCCTTGCCATGTTTAGCTCAGGAGCCCAGCAGTGGTAGCTGTGTGTCGTTAGTATATATATATATCTATAGGGCCTCGTTTTATATCTCGGTGGAACTTCAAGACCTACTGCATCCCAGAGATCATCTTCTCGTAGTCATCCGAGCCCTTAGGAACGCCCTTCAGGTTGGCGTACGCCCATTCCACGAGCTCCTGGTCCTTTTCGTATCTCTGTGCCATCTTTGGTCTCTAACATTCCAAGGATTCTGATCTGGTGGTGTGAGCTCCTGTAGATCTCAAGCTGCGGCTGTGGGGCAACGCCGCGGCGTCGGCACTGGGTAGCGCGCCTTATGAGTATGTCTTTTTTTTTTTTTTTTAATTTTCCTATCTGTCACCTCGGCCTCCGAACCACCAAGAGACGTCATCTGAATTTCACAATAGCGCACCATGTGAGAAAAGGTGGTAACTGCGTGGCTGCATTATTTGATGAGTCAAATTTGAATATCTGACGTATAAAAGTATAAAGATATCTGTCTTTTTCTATCATAAGATCTCTCAATCTGTATACAACAATCACAAGCACAACCACCGAAGAATTACCTTACAAGCGAAGATGAGTGTCTCCATGTCTAACTCATCGGATGACGTCTCCGTATCAGTGTCCTACTCAGGAATCAACAATCCGCCCTTCATCGTCGCTATCATCGGATCAGGGAATTGGGGTACCACAGTGGCCAAAATTGTCGCAGAGAACACGCGTGAAAACCCACTGCTGTTCAGAGAGGAGGTCAATATGTGGGTGTATGAGGAGGAGTTTGAGGGTCGTAACCTCTCAGAGATCATCAATAAGGATCACATGAACAAGAAGTACCTCCCGGGGATCAAATTACCAGAGAACCTCATCGCAGTGCCAGACTTACTTGAATCGGTCAAGGATGCCAACATCATCGTCTTCAACATCCCACACCAGCACTTGGAGAATGTACTGGAACAGCTGAAGGGGCACATTGATCCACAGGCACGCGCCATCTCGTGTCTCAAGGGGCTCAGAGTGAGTGTTAACACGATTGATCTTCTTTCCGATATCATCCAGGATACACTGGGCATCCACTGTGGTGTCCTTGCCGGTGCTAACTTGGCACAAGAAGTCGCAGAGCAAAGGTTCAGTGAGACCACTATCGCTTACCCACTCCCGGAGGATTACGTCCCCGGTGACGTTGACCCTACGGTGCTCTACACATTGTTCCACAGACCATACTTCCATGTCCATGTAATTGAGGACATTGCTGGTATTTCCGTCGCCGGCGCTTTGAAGAACATCATCGCTATCAGTGTCGGGTTCGTTGAGGGCCTGAACTGGGGTGATAACGCCAAGGCAGCCATTCTCAGACGTGGATTGTTAGAGATGATCAAGTTCGGTCGCAAGTTCTTCCCGAGCTCAAAAGTCAGCTCGTTCACTGAAGAATCTGCTGGTGTTGCTGACTTGTTCACCACTTGCACTGGTGGCAGAAACTTCAAGCTGGCTATGACGATGGCACAGACGGGCAAGAGTGCCCACGAGGTGGAGAAGGAGATCCTCAATGGTCAGAGTGCTCAGGGCCTCATCACTGCAAAGGAGATCCACAACTTCATCAAGAACAAAGGCTGTGAGGAGGAATTCCCATTGTTCGAGACAACGTATCAGATCCTCTTCCATGGTGTTAAGATCGGTATCCTCCCCTACATGCTGGAGAACAAGTGGAGTATTTCCAAGCCAAACTACTCCAGTTGAAAAGCCCTAATTTAGATAAATAATAGATTTATAGACGGCTTACTTTGCATTCTCAGCAGCGAGCCTGTTAGCTATGCTCTCTCTCAGGGCCTGGAACGGTGTCCTTTGGAACGCTGCATCCTTCAATACAGCGCCAAATCTCTGTCTCTCCATATCCTCCACTTTCTTAATACCCTTTCTCGTTTTTGTGGACGGAGTGTTTTTGTTCTTCGCCTGTATCGAGGCGATGTATTGCTTAGAGTCCACAATGTTCAGTGTCTCCTGTCCAACTTCCTGTTCTAATGTCTCTAACAAGTCCTGCATCTTAGGTTTCAATTCCTCTTTCTGTTTCCGTTTGCGTCTACGCAACGATGATTTGGAGATTCCATCATGCGATGACAACTTGGATATGAACTGCGTACGCTTTGTCTGTAACTTATCCTTCTTGGACTCCTTATAAGCATGGAGGAAAGCCTGTGGGTCCTCTGGAAGTTCTTCATTGGCAGAAAGCTGCTTGTTACCCCTTGTCGAAGCCTTGGCCACTTTTGTTCTCAGCTGTGTTCTCTTAGCCTTTGGATGTTAGTAACCGTGTTACTGCTATATTGCGAACACACACACAACTCACCATCTTGCCTAACCCCTTATCTAAACAACGAGTATTAAATCTAATGGCCTCATCTCTAAAAAAAAATTGTATAATCAAAAAAAACACCAGGGCTACTTAACACATCGAACGGGTTCGAGATCCAGCTGAAAAATTTGTGTGGGACGAGAGCGAACCGCCGCGCTCGGTTGGGCAATGGGCCTCAATAGCGCTCTACAATTTCTCTAGCTTCAAGGTGATTCTGTAGAAGACAGGAAACTCCCCCCACCAACTAAAGATGTCCAAGTTCACTGCTGTCATCGCCACCGTAGGCGCCGTCGCCCTCGGGTACGCCGTCTACTTCGACTACTCGCGTCGCAACAGTTCCGCCTTCAGAAAGCAGCTGAGAAAGTCTCGCAAACAACAAGAGAAGGCCACTGAGCAGGCTCACACGCAGGCTAAGCAAGCGTTGGCCGTCAATGTCAGAGAGCTTCTTACTGAGTCTCTTGCTGAGGACCCAATCCCAACAGACGTTGCCGAGAAGGAGCAGTACTTTATGACTCAGGTTACCATGGGTGAGCAACTTGCCTCTGTGCCAGGCAACGAGATCAAGTCCGCCCTGTGCTTCTACAGAGCATTGGCAGTGTATCCTAACCCAACGGACATTCTCGGTGTGTATCAGAAGTCCGTGCCGCAGGAGATTTACGAGTACATCATCATGATGATGGCCATGGAGCCTCCGCTCAGCATCGCTTCGTTCCTCGGTGGTGACAGCGTTCAGCTCGACACCGAGGACCAAGACTGATCATTCTTATTCCCTTATGTACATATAAGCCGTTGGGCTAGACAATCGTTGTATTCATATGGAGTAGTTAGAACCGGTGGTAGTGCTACTTTGGGATGTATCTCAATCCCTTGACCAGATAGAAGCCGTAGCCGGTGAGCGCAAGGAAGTTGAGCATGTTGAAGCCGAGAGAGACCGCATGCATCTTACCAAACTGCTTGGTCAATCTCTCGTGCTCAGTGGAGCCCGATGCACCAGAATCCTCCAATGCCAGGCGGTCCTCTTTGATCTTCTTCGTCACTGGGAGCAACCACCACTTGTTAGCAGCACCGCCAAGCGCAGCAAGCCCTAGGGAAGCCAACGCACCAGTGCCCAAAGCAAATGGAGCAGTGGCACCGATGACCAAAGGTGCCAATGCTTGGAGAAGGAAAAAGTGTGGGAACACTTTGTTCTGCAAGAGACCAAATTCCTTTCTCGGCAGGTTCTTGAAGGCAATTGGCGAGGCGACGTAGGAGTAGTAGCCGACACCGCCCCACGTGAAGGCCCACGCGTACAGGTTAGCAGCTGGGAGAAGCACCGACATATTCAATTCAATTCTGTTCTAGTTGCTATTGTATTGTGGCACCATAGCAGGAGGAATCTGGTGATAATTTTATCGCGGAGAAATGCAGCCTTTATATATACTGCCGAACAATGGGGCAAAGCACGCAAATGTCACTTGGCGCGTTTCTCAGACAGTTGAAGAGCTCAGTGAAGAGTCCAGGCCGCGTGGGGTTCGTGTCGGGCAACCAATCCGGTGACTTGGACTCCGTCGTGTGTGCCTTGTCGTATGCGTACCTCTCGCATCAGGTGGACCCACAAAGGGTCTTAGTGCCAGTGTTGAACTTCTCCAGGACGGAGATCTCCGCCAGAAAAGACGTATTGTACGCATTTGGCGCCAGTGGGGTCTCTGTAGCGGACCTGTTCTTTGTTGATGAGCTCACTGGCATGACTCCCTCAGAGTTGATACTGGTGGACCACAACTCGCCACAGGGAAAGATATCGGACTTCGAGGCTCCAGTTAGTGGAATCATTGACCATCACGAGGACGAGGGAAGGTATGTGAGTGCCAGCCCACGTATTATCGAAAAGTGTGGCAGTTGTTCGAGTCTTGTGGCACGGTACTGGACTGGATGTGGTGCTTCATTAGACGGTGATATTGTGAAGCTCTTATTAGCAGCATTGGTCATTGACACGAGGAATTTGACATCCAGGGTGGAGCAAGCGGATGTTGAAATATCTAAACTGTATGAGAAGTACGTCCCAGAATTGAAGCTCACCCATTGGTTCGAACAACTCCAAGAAGCCAAGGAGGACGTCAGTGGGCTCTCAGCGAGCGAGATCCTCGCAAAGGACTACAAGTTCTTTGAGTTTGGTGTGGGCAGTGCCGAAGTAGACAAGAGAGTAGGATTCAGCTCTTCTGTGAGACCATTCGAGTGGCTATTGAATGAACACCCAGACTTGAAACAACAGATGGAACAATATCTCCAAGCCCAGAACTTGGACATCTTGGTGGTGATGACGTCGTTTGAGCGCGATGGGAAGTTCTCCAGGGAGCTGTGCACCATTACAAAGGATGAATCTGACTCTCTGCTGATGAAACTTGCCAGAGAGTGTTCTTTGGAAGAAGAGCTTCAGCTAGTGCTACAAGACAACGCATCGACGTTGGAGATCTACAACCAACTGAACATCAGCGCTAGTAGAAAACAAGTCGTTCCATACTTAAAGAAGGCACTGGAGAGACTCTAATCTAATGTGTAATGACCCAAAAATAAACATTGAGCTCCAAGCTTAGGCCCAACTGGAATATGGCCAGATGAAACAAATTTGGATCTAAAATGTGTCAAACTGAAAAGCCGCGATCTAACAATTCTGACACATATATGCAGGGGGGGAAGAACTCGAAACAGGACCTAATTATAATTGTTTTGATGCAGATATGTATATAAAGTAGAACTTGTTCTCCCCATGATTCCGTAGTCTCATATCTCATATCCATTTCCACATCATACAACAACATATCACACAATGATCTCCCTCTCTGCACTCTGGTTCTGCTTCAAGCGTATGCCACGCATTTCACTGCTTGTTCTTCTTTTTATCTCATGCTTCCTACTGGCTTTCTTATTGATAGGATGCACATCTGTGAGCTCCACATACTCATCAATCTACCTCATCGGATACTCCTTCAACAAATCGTCCCCGATCTTCCCACTCATCGAGAAGTCATATGAGTCGAAGAACATGACAGGTTATGAAGACATGGTTGTACGCACTGGATATTTGTCACTCTGCGTTGAGGTCAATGGCACACTGCAGTGTACCTCGAGAAGTAACCTGGATACACTCAGCTCAGTGACCTCTGTGAACGTCTATACCGTGAACTCTAACTCGAGCACTACCACATTGGACTTGGTGTCCTTGGCTGGCAACTTCAGCGATGACATCGTCCATCCGTACATCCTTATAGCCACTGAAGTGCTGGCAATCATCCAGTTCTTCACCCTGATGTATGTCACTGTCCCGGGTCTTCCTTCAAAGCACCTATTCAACAAATTCAATTTGGTCCTTGCGCCGATTTTGGCTTTATTATGGGGACTCGGTGCAATGTGGGCACACGTTTCTGCTGACGCTGGTGAATCTCTAGTGCAAAAGGCCAGTATGGGCATTGTACAGGCCCATCTCGGTAGGAAAGCGTCTGCTATGGCATGGACACCGTTCGCCTTCCTGGTCGTAGTGGCCATTGGCGTGGTATCGTTGTACATGAGAGATCTCAACAGAATGGTTGAAGAAGTAGACCCAAAGATCTGAATCTATATTCTTTCTAACACCCATTTGACAATCTTCTCACACGTCTTCGTAGGAAGATCTCCAAGAACCATCGGTGAGTAGTCGCCTGCAATGGCAAACCCGTGTGGAGCGTCCCTTGGTGTCTGCAGTTGTGTGAACTTGTATCCGTGTCTATCATGCTTCTCCTTCAGGTCTGTTGCAAACCTGTGAATGTCCTCTTTGGCATAGAAGGCGTCAGCGGCACCCATTAGTAGGTAAGTAGGGATTTGGACCATCGAACACACTTCCATTGGCATGTAAATCGGATGAACAATCACCACACCTTTGATAATCCCTTCGTCCTCGGATTCAATGGCCATACGCGCAGCGGCATTCGCACCAAACGAGAAGCCAATTATCACTGCGTTTTGCACAGAGTGGTGCTTGAGAAGTTCCTCAATGGCACTTTGGACTTCACACCAAGCTGTAGTGGTCTGAAATCTGTTATGCGATTCGTCGTATGTGCCAAAGACAGAGTGACTCTGCAGCCAGTAGTTTCTTTGTACAGAAGATGCAATATCCACTGTTAAGCTCTTAAACTTGGAAATGAACCACCCATTGTCCTCTGAAGTGTCATTTGCAGGGGTATCAGATAGTGGATCGTCAAAATAAGCATCAATAATGGCAGTGACACAACCAGTACGCGTTGCATACGCGTCCGCTAACTTCTGATTATTCTCACCCAAGCCACGGGAGTTCGGCACAATAACCATCATCGAACTCTCCTTAGTCGCCAGCTCGTAATCTATCTTGCCATAGTTGTCAATGTGCCCCTGTTGTGTGTCTGCGCTTGCGGGATACGTCAAGTACACGGGTGCACCACACTGTTTGAGATGGAAAGCGTGTCCACGAGGCCCATTGGCATTTTGTAACGACCCCTTGCGGGACTGTCTCGGAGAATGGTGGTCGTGGACCTTCGTTCCATCTAGCAAGTCATCAAATGACGGATCGCTGCCATCGTCGGAGCCCACAAGGTCGTCCAGTGTATCCCCAGAGCTCTGTGTGATTGCCATGTTGGAGATATCGTCCTCATCCTCCACGCTAGCCATCGAGTGGGAAAAGTCTCTGTACATCGTTGGGTACGCGGACTTGGGCGCCTGCACTTTGTCCTGCATCTCTTCTCCTCTTCTTCTACTGCTTTCTCTTCCACCGCTTTCTAATCTCAACACTCTCTCCCCATTGTTTTCAAGCCTTGTTTACGCGCTACGCGCTACGCGCTTTGGTCTCCCCCCGTGTATACAACAACAAGATCTACAACTTAAGCATACAGAATCGTATATAGAATGTAAATATCTCGTTTTCTAAGTCATAGCTTTGCTTTTGCAGTGGGCTCCTTACTCCAGGGAAGAAGCACCGGTGACAATGTCCACCAACTCGTTGGTGATGACGGCCTGTCTGGTTCTGTTGTACAAAATGGAGAACTTGCCAATCATCTCACCAGCGTTCTTGGAGGCGTTGTCCATGGCGTTTCTTCTAGCAGAGATCTCGGCAGAGTAACCGTCGGCCAATGCGGCGTATATGCCGTTGGCGAGGGAGAACTCGGCAAGGGTCTCTGGGACCTTGGCGTCCTGGTCAACCTCGTACTGCGACAAAGCTGGGGACTGCTCGATGGACTCGGCGTCAAACACAGAGGCTCTGGTGGACTCGAAGGACACACCCGAGATGGCCTTGTTGTAGATGATCTCGACGGAGGAGTACTCCTTGCCCAACTTGGAGATCTCGTCGGCGATGAGGGCAACCTCGCTGAACGTTGGTGGCTCCTTACCAATACCGTTGAAAGCCAACACCAAGTTCTCTGGGTTAGTTCTGTTGATCTGCGTCTTGGACTTGTCGCCGATGGTCACAACGTCAGCGTTGTAGTTCAGCTCGGCCAATCTGAGTCTGGCGGCCTTGGCAACCTGCGAGTGGATCGAGCCACACAAGCCCTTGTCCGAAGAGCACACAATCAACAAGTTCTTAGCCTCCTCCTTCTCCAATGAAGCGGTCTCGGCGTGGGTGTACACCTCCTTGTCAGCAGCACCATAGACACGGGCGGTCCGGACGGCACGCTCAGCCTTACCAAGTCTGGTGGAGGCGACGATCTTCATCGTGTTGGTGATCTTCTCAATGTTCTTGGTGGACTTGAGACGCATCTCAATCTCACGCAAGGTGGCATAGTTTCTGCTGGTGTTAGTACTCTCTTCTATCTATGCGTGGTTTGTGTGGACGGCTGTATCTTCATATCATATGCCTTTTCTCTCTTTCCCCTTCACTAAATTCCTTATTCCACTCCGTAGCTCGATCCGGGTGTCAACTCAATGTGTCACAATTGTGAACCAGAAGTTCATGCAGTTCAATCAATTGGCGCTCCATATCGCTCGCACAATGCCACTATTTCAATCTCCCCAATTCCATCATCTTTCTCACGGTATACCCTTGTTGCTATACCCATTATAACAAGCTTGGTACGCTTCGACACCCAACTACCCTCAACACACCGCCCCAACGGGCGCGTGCCAATCACAAAAGGCCACGCATGAAAAAACACGAACACTTACCTAGCCTGAGCAGCAGCTGGACGGACAGCGTTAACACCGAGTCTGAACATCGTTGTGTGCTTGAGTGTGGTGTATACGAACAACTATGCCAACGACCAATAAGGGGCCGTTTTTGTCGGTTTTTTGTCGAAGTTTTTTGGGCCTCCCCTTGGCCATGCCAAATTCGCGAATCTCCCATACATTTAACGCGGGGGACGGGTGCACTTTTGGTTGGCCAGTTTGGAATCGCGGCGGTACGGGGCGCACAGTTATGTGGCCCTGTCCGAAACTGCGAGGTAGGTACCGCATAATTAAAGACTGTCGATTAAAGGGATTCATACTACTGCTTACAGCTATGAATGATATCAGACTCTCATATTCATGTCACGCACCTTAAGGCTTTCTGTAGTAGCTAGGCTGCACGAACGGCTGCTTGGCGATAACAGCCTCTCTGAGCTTGTTTCTAATGCTAATTAACACCTTAGTGCCCGACTTGTGGAATCCTCTGTCGACATAAGCCTGACCGATGTTGAATCTCCCCTCCAGTGAAGGAGATGGGGATCCCGAAGTGACAACACCGATCTTCTTGGTCTTGTCTTCGAAGTCGAAGATCTCACACCCTTCTCTAGCAGCAGGTCCCTTCATCTGGAACCCAACTCTCTGTTGCTTGACAAGGGATCTGTCGCTCAATTGAGCCAAAATCTTAGAAGAACCATTGAAACCAGCGTCTGCGGTTCTTCTGGACTTGGCAACAACCCATGCTAATGAGCCCTCGATTGGGGTGATATCATCGTTCAAGTCATGGCCATAGAGACACATGCCGGCCTCTAGTCTCAATGAGTCCCTAGCAGCAAGGCCAATTGGTTTCAACTCTGGGTCTTCCAAGAGTGCCTGCGTCAGATCGACTGCGATCGCATTAGGAATGGAGATCTCAAAGCCGTCTTCACCTGTATAACCGCCTCTAGCAAGGTGTAACTCTGCGTTATTAAAAGCTGGCACATTGACATAGGAAGCGTTACCAAAGTAGATCTTCGAGAGATCGGTGTTTGTGAACTTCTGTAGCACGCTGTGTGCCTTGGGTCCCTGAAGTGCCAACAGCGTAGTGTCAACGTGCTCGAACTTCACATCGAACCCCTTGCTCATCTTCTGGAAAAAGTCCAGATCCTTCTGTCTCGTACCAGCGTTGGTAACGATATAGAAGTGTTGGTCATCCTGGTGCTTTGTTACCATCGTGTCATCCACAATGCCACCTTCCTCGTTCAGCAACACACTCAATTGAGAGCTCCATTCGCCCAAGGCCTCGAAATCCGAAGGTGTCACCTTCTCCAAAAACGGCACGACATCGGCACCATGAATCTTTTGTTGTAGCATGTGACTCACATCAAACAATCCAGCGTGAGAACGAGTCCATAAGTGAGATTCGATGTGTGAATGGCCCTTGTATAGTACAGGCATCGCATAACCGGCAAACTCCACCATATCGGCCCCAAGGGAGACATGGAGGTCATAAAGCGGAGTCTTGAGCAACTGCGTGGCAGCAGAAGAATAGCAGCGTCTGAACATCCTCTCAGTAGCTTAGGTATGTAATAGAAGTATAATAAACTGTAGCTTTGAGAAAATGCTTAGCTAGAAACCAAAAACGAGGATTCACATGGCCTTTTATTGACAAGTGGAGAGGTGTTGACTCCTTTGGCTTGATAGCGCGCCCGGAGTCAGCTTGTGACAGGATTCGCAGCCGGAGTCTGTGCGGAGTCAGATAACACAGCGCCTGATCGGGACTAATTCTGGTGCTTTATGGTAGGATAATAGGGGATTAATGGGAGTACTTTCATAGTTTAAATAGACAAATGGACTGATGAAGGCTATCTTTTTCCAGTTAAATGGTTAAAACATGAGTATTTAGAGAAATGTAGCTCAAAGCTGAGAGTTCATTAGAAAATGCGACTCTTATTCCACTTTTGTTAAGTTTGACTGTAATGGTAAATAGTTTTAGGAAAAACCTTCACTTTTAAGGCTATTTAAACACCTTTGAGCACTATTGGCGAATACAAAATAGGAAAAAAAGCCTTAGTATGTGATAAATTTACCACTTTATCTTGTAAACTACAGCAGTAGACGAATTAATCCCCATCAAGAGTAAGATGTCCAGGTGTTTCTGGTAAATGATGTCCAGGTGTTGAACAGTTTACGTTTTCATGGATGAGATGCACGTTTAAGCTGTACACTTCTTCAGATTAATCAATAATGAGCTACAAATTAGACAAACCGAGCTTTATACAAAATGGCTGATCAAGGTACGCTATCTCTACACCTATAGATGAAGAACACATACTAACAATCAGCAGGCTCACGACTCGAGAGACTGATCAAGGAACTTTTCTTGACACTAGATAAGACATACCAACCGAACTATCCATTAGAAGCTTATTGCAATGAGATCATGCCTCAGTTGAAACAGATGTCGCCTGTCATCTTGAATGGTAACCCTATTGGTGGCAAAACTGCTTTTCAACAACACTGGTTGAAGTTCCCACTGACCCAACACAACGTTACATCGATTGACTATCATATTATCCCAGGGACAAATACACTAATTGTCAATATCAGTGGGAAAGTGCGGTTTGATGAGTCCGGCAGAACGAAGCTGGGCGAGAATGCAGATATCGAGGTTGCTGGTATGCCAATGGTAAACACGATGATCACCAACAACAACAGTAATAACAGCAGAGCCTTATGGGGGTCATGGCTAGGATTTAATGCCAACTTGATCCTGGACGACACTTGTTTCAACACGCAGAACGCCGAGATGATCAACTCGCTGAATTGGAAGGTGGTATTCAAGCCGGAGGATGCTGCTATCATTATCTGATGATGAAGATGCTAAATTAAAGAGATACTCCTATAAACCGTAGACCTAAAAGTGAATATAAATGACGAAAAATGAATGCGAATCAAGAAGCCAGAGACTCAATTAGAATGAGGGCTGTGGTGCTTCTCCTCATACACCATCATGGGCTCCATATCGCCACTCTTCGGTTTTGAAGACGTGCGACCGCAGCAAACGGCCCACAAGTTGAACCAAACAGCGAGCAAAGAGGCACCGGCAGAGGACCAGATGAAGGCGTAGAAGTGCTTGTTGCCCAAGTCCGCGGTGATTCCATACGTGTCAACATCAGACTTGAACAACTTGGAGACCATGAGGAAAGTTCCAGTCGAGGCACCTGCACACAACAAAGTGGCCACTAGTGTTATAAAACCTGCTAAAAGTGCCAAACAGGACAAAATGCGTGAACAGAAGGACACTGCGGTGAAAACAGCAGTGACAAAAGCTCCAATGGTACCAATGAGACCCGTGATGAAGATTACCTTGGAAACCACCGTGGTAACGGTCACATAGTCGACCACGTCATCGGGAAGCACATCATCAGCGGTGTAGCCGAGTTCCTCTGAAAACAGCGTCACAGGATCAAAAACAAACATTGCCTTGGGCTTTGAGCAGTAAGAGGCAGAATATTCACCGCTTGAGCTGGTCGAACCCTTGCAGTAGCCCCAGAGACCGAAAGTGTACACGTCACTTAGCGAGGTTGTGACAGATGACAACGTCGTAGTCGTCGCTCCTGTCAAGTTCATCTTGAGGACATAGATCTCATCTACTGGTGCCTTGTCATTTGTCTGGCCGGCGAGAGCCAGTGCCCCCAGCACCACAGCAGCGATGGAGAAGAAGAGTGGGATCAACACAACGAATGTTCGAAAGACGGACGGCATTCTGATATCTTTTTCAAGTGTGCTTTCCTCTTATATACTGGCTATCTGGACATTGAATAGAGCAGGGGGTGTGGGGGGACTCTCCAACCTTTTAAAAGTCATTCCGATCTTGCCTGGGCAGGATGGCGGGTCGAGATTTGATCTGCTTGAGCACTTATATTTGAAAGAGCCAGCCACGCCTGCAGGCGCTCTGATCCGCGATGACGTGCTAAGCCCCGCATCAGGATCAGATCAGATACAAAATAACATCGCCTCGAGAGTGATCAAAAAAATAGTAGAAATTCATTATTAAATGAGCGTATAACTAAAAACACCCTACAAACAACCTCCCAAGACCCGAATGACGAATTGCAAGATCACCTAAAACATCTCCCGTCTCATAAAATTGGCCACAAGCACCACCATGAACGTTGCACACGTCTGCACACCCAACAATGCCCAGGCCAAGAAGAATCCGTCATTGAGATCAACATCGGCAACGCCCACCGAGGCCGTCAAGCCAACCAAATTATCGTAGAACTGGTGCGTAAAAGACAGCACAAGCAAGCTGAACAGAACGCCCACAAACGAGAGCACAAGCAACACCAGGACACACCACTTCTGCAAACGGTGGATCTTCCCCACTGGGGTGACAACTATCCCAGCCAGCTCCTCCAGCTTCAGCTCTAACTTGTCTCCTTGGTCCAATCCGTCATCATTGGTCTCAAACTGCTTACGGGGTATGCAAACCAAAACAAACAACATCACCACGCCGCCAAACAACACATAGTTGCCAACCAATTGCATGTAAGACATGAATCCCATCAGTTTGCTAAACTTCAGCAACAACATCGCATAATTGACATACTCCCTGTTCGGCTCACTACTGCCATCTTCCCTCAGAACCAACTGGCTGAACCCGGCAATCGACAACTCGTACAGCATCGCAAAGCTGTCGCCCATAATCCCAGTGTTAGTCTTTGTCAATTCCGCCAACTGCACACCAGCATCTCTGATAAACACAGAGATAACATCAAACCCGTAGCTCTTCATACAAAACCGTTCGCCAGTGTCTGAGGTACGGCAATAGCCCCAAACGTTCAAGTCGTACGTCGTGTTCACATTGAAAGAGTCAATCACGTTGCTCTGGTAATAGTCATCCATACGGTTGGCCATCAAATCGACGTCCCCTGCGGTGTCTCCAAAGTCAATAACAATATAAGTCAACACCTTCAAGGCCTCCCGTATCGTCTGCATCGTGCTCTTTGCCGACTCCGTCTTGTCAGTGAGTCTGATTGACACTGGTGCAAGACACAATGAACCAGCGGAGTGACATGTAAACACAGGGAACGACGATAATACGATACAACAAGCAAGCAAACAAATTAGCGACACTAATGCACTAATGACATTGAACTTGCTCCACTTCAGTGCCCTCCGGGCCTGCTCAACTTCCTCGTCAAAGATCTTGGAAACCACCTGGTCGAGTGTCGCCACGATACTGTCATCGGAGTCTGTGAACTTCTCATCCCGGCCCTCCTCCTCCGGTGACTCTGCAGATGTTGTTGCAGTTCCCTGCTGGTTGTTCTCTTGATCATGGGGTTGGTTCCCAGTGCTCTCTTGGCACCCAGCCTCAACCATGCTGTTCATCGCATCTTCAAACAACGGGCCAGTGCTTGTGGAGCTCAGTGAGAAGTATGCAGCAGTGGCAGACACCGCCCGCACAGCCTTATAAGGGGAGTTGGAAGCCCCTGATTCCAACAGTGTCCCATGGATGTGGAAGGGAAAGCTTGTCTGCGACCCGGGCCTCGAGGGCTCCATTAAACGTGTTGATGCGCTGTTCTGTGGCGACTGTTGACTCGAAGAGGAAGTCTCTGTGCCAATGCCCAGAAACGGTGATCTGCCGGTGAATGGCAGTGGTAATCTGGTGTGCGGTTTCATTGCAGCTCCCTGGTGGTGATTATCTCTCATCTTGGTATCAGGAGTATTGTAAGTCAATAATCAGCACAAGAACCGACCCAGGTTGTTTCCTCATTAATTCCGCCTGAGAAGAGATTGCGATACAAGTGACACAAAACTGGACGTGTGGAATTCCATTGTGCTATGACTGAAAAAAAAGAGTCGTAAGTCATCAATAAATGGAGAATCAAATGATACAACGGGTCCTCATGTGTATTGGTTCGTGCTCCGTGGAATTCACATCAGAATTGCTAGCGTCAACGTCAGTTTCGTAGATATGTGGAATCCTTTGCGTGTATGGTGCCATTTGGTCCCATTTTCCATCTTCAAGAGAGTCAAACGGTGTTTCGAATGGGTTAGGGGTGGTCGATCTCACTGTTTCCATTGGGATAGATCTCAGCAGGGTATCGTTTTCATCTTCATAGAGTTCATCGTCATCAGGCGCAGAACACCAGACAGGCCCAACCCAGCCGAACATGTGAACGGTTATACAAATAACGAGGAACCACATGAGTGCGAACCAGGAGAACCCCAAACTCACTTTAACACCAAAGTTCTCAAAATCGTTACGTGCCATCTCCTTGATCTGTATGAATATCTGTGTCATAGCTATTGTCGACCCCAGTCCAACACAAAAGATAAGTAGTGTCCATACGGCCATTCCTTGGTTAATCCTCCTTACCACTTTCTCGTCATTTCCTCCATGGCTGAAACGTCCTTGGTAGTAAGTCGCTATCAATGAGACAACCTGAGAGAGCAGGACAAACACCATAATCCCAGGAACGAGCCTGATGATGCTCTCTTTATAGTCTATGCTCTTCTGGTATGCGGGGTAGTTGACATCAGATACTGGGTCCTTATTAGAGAAGGACAGCATGTAGTAGAACCCGTTGTCGTACAAAATCGCACGATAGTCAAACAGCGTTGTTTGGAGACAATCCACTGACGTATTCGTAAAGTTGTAGTTGCCCTGGTTCACGCCATATGGCAAAATCAGCGTTGTATCCTGGGGGCTCGGTGCCTCATCGTCTTTGTATCTGTAGTGGTTTGTTGTGTGGAAGCACGTCCTCGTGAATGTGGACATCGTGTGGTCAGGAACAGAGCCCATCAGAACACTCGTTAGATTCGACATGATCAAGATCGCTGACGTAGAGAAGCCTTGGCCGAGATCATCGTTATCTGTGAAACTGTCACCAAGGGCAGAGTACAACCCGGAGAACATGTCCACCGTCGATGTGTCGATCTCCACCACGGGCAAAATCACAGGGCGCTTCACTGCCTGTGAAGCAAGCATCACAATGAGCACCACCATCGTTGTGATTGGTGCTCCGAACCGTATCGCTATTGAGACCAGCATCAACAGCTTCCTCTTAGTACTAGATGGCGAATTCTTGCGTACAAAAGTGCCTTCTAGCGCCTGTTCGCCCTCGTCATTTGCAGACCCAAGTAACCCCTGCGACGGTATTCCCAATCTCATCGTTCCGAACCTCTCGGAGCACGGTGTGCTAACTTGTGGTGTCTACCCGATGCTTAATGGATCGTGGCTGTGGGCTTAGCCGTTTAAGCCAGGTTTGTGGGCAGATAGGTGGGTGGGTGAGTGAGTGAGTGAGTGAGTGAGGGGGAAAAGAGCTTTGATCTGTTCTCGTGCTCCGAATCCACTTTTTAGAGATCCCTGTTGTTCCGAAAATGGTTCAAAATTAGGACATTACTTGCTCATCGTATCCTTTCTTCTTGACGCTTCTAGCTCCTACTTCTTAGCCCCCTCCCGTTGCCAGGGAAACTAAAATCTCGCGAAAGATCTGGTTTTGACACGCTTGATGCTTCCAGATTTCGCGAAAAAGATATGTTAGGATAGCATCTGTCACGACTCACTGTGGTCCTCTCCAAAATGTAGGGACATTTATTTTAAATGTAAACAAACAAAAACACACATCCAAAGCAGAACAACCAGCTACTAAAGCAAGGAACTTGAAAATTAAAGTCAGGAGCTTGGCTCAAACAACGCACAGATATGGCCACTTCCAAGTCGAAGTTCGAAGGATGGTCCTTCACATTCCAAGAGAGCGGTGTCTCTGGTCAAAGAGCAGAGATACGCGCCCATGGAAGACGTGGAAGACGAGGTGCGTCAGACTCGTCCAGATTGGTGCTTCGGCGTGAAGAGGACGACTTCACCGTCGAGGGTGGTGACACGCTTGTGTATGACGACCCGGCGGACGACAGCAGAATTGTCGTGCTCGTGGTGGAGGCAGTGATGGGTACCGCCGATTACATCTCGCTCGTTGGTGTGAACCTTCTTGGGCTGAACGAAGTGGCCAATGCGCCGAGCGGCACGTATAAGCAGGAGATCTTCCTCACGAGTGTGACAATGCAGCTCTACGTTGAGAACATCGTAGAGCGCGCCACGGTACTTACGGAGAAGGACTTCAAGAAGATTGAGATTGATGATTCAAACGAGGGGAATACGTTCATTTGCCGCAAGGGATACGACACGTACTATGAAACATATTCCCAAGACTTCAACATCGACGAGGTCAAGAAGGGCATGAACACCGATCCGGAGGAGCAAATGGTGAGCTTGAGAGATGTTGTGCTCAAGCCGCAATACAAGGTGCTGAAACCGACACCGAGCAGGGCCAAGAAGGAGCAGCCAGTGAGGAGAGAGACGAGAACGTACAAGAAGGGGAAGAATGATGAGAGGATACAAGAAATGCAATCGCTCCAGAGAGCGAGAAGGATATCGGAGGTTGTGATTGGCATCAGCGATGATGATGATGAGGATGATGGAGATGTTGTTCTTCTTGGCGCTATTGAAGACAGGGAGAATGACAGCAACTCCAGTGGCGAAGACGGGTTTGAAGACGCCTCAGAGGGTATCATCTCTGATGGAGAAGCTGAAGACTCTGAGGCTGACAACTTGTTCGCAGACGACGATGAATTCAGACCACACAGATATGTTCCAACGAGGAGGCCGCGTGGAAGACCTCGTAAAAACCAGGCACCCACAGCAACCAAAGCCACAAGACAGTATAAGAAGAGAAAGACTGTCAAGGGCCCGAAGAGCATTGCCCTGGGAAAGAGAGAGTCAAACTTGGGCATCTCAGAATCTTCTACTGAAAACTTGCCATGCCGCGAGGAGCAATTCGCTACGTTGTACAATGCTATTGAATCGGCTATCGAAGTTGAGAGTGGCGTCTGTATCTACGTGAGTGGTACACCAGGAACAGGTAAAACTGTGACTGTGCGTGAGGTTGTCAGACAGCTGTACAAGAGATCCAAAGTGGAAAGCCTGACAGAGTTTGACTACTTGGAGATCAATGGTATGAAGCTCCTTACACCACAATCTGCCTACGAACTACTATGGAACAAGATTTCGGATGGGAAGATTGCTACCTCGAACCTCCAGCCTGAGCTTGAGAGTTACTTTCAGAATCACAAGGCCGAGAAGCCAATGGTTGTGCTGTTGGACGAGTTAGACCAGATCGCTTCCAAATCCACTGCTGTTCTATACAACTTCTTCAACTGGCCAACACTTGACAAGTCCAAGTTGATTGTCATTGCCGTTGCCAACACAATGGACTTACCGGAGAGAACGTTGATGAACAAGACTTCTTCGAGATTGGGATTGCAGAGAATTCAATTCCCAGGCTACACACACGAAGAACTCATTAAGATTATTCACTCCAGGTTCGAAGTTCTCTTACAAGACGGCGTGGTATTGAAAGAAGATGCTATCCAATTCGCTGCTAGAAAGATTGCAAGTGTTAGTGGTGATGCTAGAAGAGCCTTGAAGATATGTCAACGTGCCGTGGAAATTGCAAAGAGGCAGGCAGAGGACACTGCAGCTGAGGAGGAAAGAGAAGTCGAGTATCCAATTGTTGTTCAGGCGGTACACATCAACAGAGCCACACTCGAAAGTACCAACTCTCCAATCGCACAGTTCATCGCAGACTTACCATTTGTAGGTAAAATTGTTCTCATTGGTATTTTGTCGAAGAAGCGGAAATCTGGTGTTGCTGAGAATTCATTAGGTGATAGCATTGACGAAGTGAAGCAGATTGTGTCTGTGAACACTGCAAAGGACAACGGTCAGTTCTTCATTGGTGGCAAGACCATTTTGGAGATGTTGTACGAGGACTTCATTGTCAGGCCAAGAGGGTTTGAGTACGTAATGAACGAGTTGATTGAGTCCGGGTTGGTACTCCAGCAAAACAAGAAGTCTGACCGCAACTCTATGATAAAGCTTAACGTCGCTGACGAGGAGATCACTTCTGTTTTCAAGAACGACAAGAGTCTCAGGTCTCTTATTGGCCTCATAGCATCTGATGCATAACCTGAGATTTCTACGCCCTTTTCTTCCATGACTACATGTATTATTACCATTCTTTATTATCAATTCCATTGGCCCATGTACGAATGGGGAGGGGTCATTCTGTGTTGTAGATCAGTAAAGGTTCCCCGATATTGGTAATCTCTGGGATCGAAAGTTGGAGATCGAAAGCCTTCGATATGAGTACCTTAAACACTTTTTGCACGTTGATCGAGTCGCTGGTCGATGTGAATATTAGACTCGACTTCATCGCCTTGGCGAACTTCAAACTCCTCAGATGCATCTCTTGCTGATGCTGCTGGGACGTTTCCAAGAACTTGTCATACTTCGTGCCTACGAGCATTGGGATGGCCGTCTGGTTCACAGCCCTTGCAAGCCTGTACCACTCTTTCAGATTCTCCAGTGTATCTTTTCGTGTGAGATCGAAGGTAAATACAATGGACACGGAATCTGAAGCTGCCAACGATAGCATGTTTTGAAACTCCTTAGCACCTCCGAGATCGTACACTGAAAACTTAATGTCCGTTGCACCTAGTTCGATATTTTTCTCCATAAAGTTCACGCCCATCGTCTTCGTGTACAGGTTGTCGTATGTGTTGTTCACGTACTTAACCATGAGTGAAGTCTTGCCTATGTCTTCATCGCCAATGAGCGTCACTTTGACAGAGATGCTGCCGTTGTTGTTAGTCTTGGATCATTAGTGTAGTGAGGAGATAGATTTACGAATTGCGGATCTGCTGCTGGTGTAAGGGTGGTACCGGAGGAAGATTGCTGTTATTGTCCATCATGTGTGTTTAGTCTCTTCTTCATACCACATTCGCAGGCGTTAATGTTTTGATGGAGATTTAAATGTCCAGGTTCTTTGTTTACATTTCTGACATAAGCACGTTATCGGCACGCGAATATTACTCTTTTTGAGGAGTTGCCTGATTCAACGAATACCATGGGATATCTTCCACGGTGGTGTGTGGATGTACTATTTTATATGAGAGCAGATGTGACTGCGTTTCTCACGCCCCGTTCTCCGGTGCGCGCACGCCCGCACACGTTAAGAGCACCACAAGGCCCCATCGCGCATGCCAGGAGGGACTCAGTGGTGTGTGGGTTTTTTCACCAGATTCGCGCGCGCAGCACTGCTTGTGCTGTGGATGGTGGGAAGCACAGTGGGCGCGCAGTGCGGGAGCTCAATAAAATTTCAATACTTGAACACTCACAAGGAAACAACGCTTGATTGAGAAGGGGAGCAAGACACAACATACCAAGATGGCTGTCGGTAAGAACAAAAGATTGTCCAAGGGTAAGAAGGGTTTGAAGAAGAGAGTCGTTGACCCATTCACCAGAAAGGAGTGGTTCGACATCAAGGCTCCATCTACCTTCGAGAACAGAAACGTTGGTAAGACCCTTGTCAACAAGTCCACCGGTTTGAAAAACGCCGCCGATGCCTTGAAGGGCCGTATCGTTGAGGTCTCCCTCGCTGACTTGCAGGGCTCTGAGGACTACTCCTTCAGAAACATCAAGTTGAGAGTTGACGAGGTTCAGGGTAAGAACTTGCTCACCAACTTCCACGGTATGAACTTCACCTCCGACAAGATCAGATCCATGGTTAGAAAGTGGCAATCCTTGATTGAGTGCAACGTCACCGCCAAGACCTCTGACGAGTACATTGTCAGAGTCTTCGGTATTGCCTTCACCAAGAGACAGTCCAACCAGATCAAGAAGACGACCTACGCTCAGTCTTCCCACATCAGAGCCATCAGAAAGCAGATGACTGAGATCATCACCAGAGAGGTCTCCAACTCTACCTTGGCTCAGCTCACCTCCAAGTTGATCCCAGAGGTTATCGGCCGTGAGATTGAGAAGGCTACCAAGTCCATCTTCCCATTGCAGAACGTGCACATTAGAAAGGTTAAGTTGCTCAAGCAGCCAAAGTTCGACTTGGGTTCCCTCTTGGCTCTCCACGGTGAGGCTTCCTCTGAGGAGAAGGGTAAGAAGGTTTCCGGCTTCAAGGACGAGGTCTTGGAGACTGTCTAAACCCCTCCTTGTGTAAAGCTATCAAAAATTATACTGTAATGTCGAATTGTAAGGCGTAGTGTGTAGTTGTATGATTCGACTTCCTTTCCTCGGAAATAATATGAGAACATAGGACAATACGTGGGGACGAGTGACGAGACATCACAAGAACACTATTGATATGAACTTAAATTGCAATTGAAGAGACGCTGCATTGGCAGACTACGAGACACAAACCAGAACACTTAGCATTACATGACGATCTATTGAAGCACCGTCTAGTTAAAGAGACGCTTCTCGTAAGAGTGCAAGTTGTGCACACCACCTTCTAACTGGGCAGATGGGGTTCTGTACTCGAATCTGACGACACCGCTGGCAGAGTCCTCTCTCAAGGCCTCAACGGACTTGACACCAATGTCCTGACAAGAGTGCTGGAGACCGTTGTACAAGTATGGGATGTACTTCTTGACTGAGCCCTTGTCGACGACCGAACCAGAGACACCCTGAGCGACAAACACAGAGTCAGACTCGGAGAAATATCTCGAGGTGGAGGCGTTGCCCTTAACGTCTGTCTTCTGCATGGCGTCGATGGAACCCATACCTCTGTAGGTCTTGAGACGCTTACCGTCACGGTAGAAGTAGTCACCTGGGGACTCGGTGGTACCGGCAAGCATGGAGCCCATCATCACACAGGAGGCACCAAGGGTGATGGCCTTGGTGATGTGGCCAATGTTTTGGACACCACCGTCAGCGATACATGGCACACCGAACTGGTTGGCGAACTCAGTCACGTTGTACACGGCAGTACCCTGTGGTCTACCACAGGCCATAACCTCCTGGGTGATACAGATGGACCCGGAGCCCATACCGATTCTCAAACCGTCGGCACCGGCGGCGATCAAAGAGGCAGCTTGCTCTCTGGTGACCACGTTACCGGCAATGACGTCCAACTTTGGGAAGGTCTTCTTGATCCACTGGATCATCTCAAGCTGGAAGATGGAGTTACCCTGGGAGGAGTCCAACACGACAACATCCAAGCCAGCGGCGACAAGCTTTGTCAAACGCTCTCTGTCAGCTGGCAAGGTGCCGATGGCGGCACCACAGAGCAGCTGCTTAGTGTCGGCGGACTTGGAGGCATTAGGGTAGTTGAGGTTCTTCTGCAAGTCGGTTCTGGATAAGAGCGACACCAAGACGCCCTCGTCGTCGACGATTGGAAGCTTGCCCTTCTTGGACTCTCTGAGGACCTGGTTGGCCTCGGTCAGGTTGATACCCTTGTGGGCGGTGACCAAGTCGGTGGTCATCACGTCCTTGACCTTGCCGTTGAGCTCCTCGAGGAACTGGATGTCACGAGATGTGAGGATACCGACGAGCTTGCCTGGGAACTGGCCGTTTTCTATTTGACTGTTAGTATAAACGCTTCAAGGAATAGACAGAACAACAGCTCTGGAGTCAGAGTAAAGGTTTTCCCCAAGATCGTTTGATCGCAATCGGTAGAACGAAAGTTATAATAGAAAAAAGATAATCATCACACAGAAAAGGGATCCAGAGGTGTTGCTTGTTAGTCGAAAAAAAACACAGAAACATACCGGTCACTGGGAAACCAGCAAAGCCCAACTGCTCCTTGAGGTTCTTGACCTCGGCGATGGTGGCCTCTGGGGAGATCACCACCGGGTCATTAATGAAGCCGTTCTCGTACTTCTTCACCTTCTTTACCATCTCGGCCTGGTCCTCCGCAGAGGAGTTATGGTGGATGATACCGATTCCACCCAAAAGGGCCATGTGGATGGCCATCTCAGACTCTGTGACGGTGTCCATTGGCGAAGAGACGAATGGAGTTTTCAAAGTGATGTTCTTGGTCAGCTTGGACTCAAGAGACACGATGGAGGATGGGAAGTCGATCTTTCCTGGCAACACCAAGAAGTCGTTGTAAGTCAAACCGCCTCTGACGTGCGAGTCCATCAACTCGTGGACAGAGAGGCCGTCCTTGGCCTTGTAGTTCTTGAGCTCAGCGAAAGCGGTGGAAGCGTCCTTGAATGCCATTTTTTGTTGTCTGGTTTGTTTGGTGAGTTTGGGCTGTGTTGTATCGGGCTAATCTCTATCAGGACAATGGCCAGATTGCCAAAAAAAGGAGAAAGCCCAAAAGTCTTACCAAAGGGAGAAATACACCATCGCCGGATGCCTTGTGCTTTATATACGATTTGCCAACGAGGAATTTTTTTTTGGCACCGGAGTGCGCGTACCGCTGCTATGAAGGCGTGAGGGCGGAGAGAGGCTGGCCAAAAGCAATTTCGGCGGTGAAAAAAAAAAACGCGATGGCGGCTGTCCGAGTCAGTTTTCTAGAGACGTGTATAGTTAACGATTGCTTGGAGCCTGGAGGTATATATAATTTTTGTTTTTGCCTATACAGAAGTAAAGTTGAGGGCCTACTGTCTACATACAAATTTCAAAGTATGGGGAAGTTGCCATTGTAGAGCGAAATGTGCCATGGAACATTTCTAGAGCATAATGTGATATCTTACGTACTGCCTCCATCTCATCGTACATATCTTATCATTTCGGGGGTCTGCGCTTCTATATCTCTCAACTTAGTTCTCCTGATGTAAATTGATCTGATCTGATCGTTCACCGTCGGTGTGTTCCACAGAGCCACCGGCAAGTTATCACCAGGCCAAAAAGGTTGACGTACGTAAGTATAGTTCGCGAAGTTCGCGCTTCTGGTATTTTTGGTGACGAAGAGGGCCCTTTGAAAAGTAAACAAAGAATCTCTAAGCTCAGATGCTTAATAAAAGGCCCAAATTGAAGTACAAACAAGTGCAACAGATAGCCTGGCTTTAGTATCTAATTGCTATTGAGAAACAGCTGAACCGGTTTTACCACTTCTCTATCTACCCGCCCGTTGGGTTAACTCCATATTCACCCCCCCGCACAAGAGATCCAAGTCTCAAATTGAGTTACCACAGTCCGCACGGACACAGAGACATGGGGTTTCCTCAGCAGAGAGCAACGCCCTATCCTCGAGATGATGTGCCCTGGGACCCTCAGGAGACACTGGAAGAGCTCAATAGGTCGAGACAGCGGTTCTTGAACGCGGCGTCTTCATCTTCGCCGTTGCAACAGCCAATGGTGCAACAAGGGTCCACAGTACCCCCATTCCCGCCGCGGGAGATACAGACCAATGTGTTTACACAGATGTATATCCCTGCGAATCCGGGGCCTCCACTGCCTGAGAAGCCATTGGAGTACATGTCTGAGCAGACTGACCACTCTTATACCCCAACTTATTCGCCATCATCAGGGAGACTGAAGGGCCCAAGAGAGTTACCGAAAAAGTTCTCCAATTCAAGCCTGAATAACAGCTATATTTCTGACCTACAGAGCTCACCAGCGCTGCATTACACGCGGAGACAGTCACCAGAGAGAATGCAGCCGACAAGGGCAAATACATTCAGTTCACCGGTCCACGGGTATAATACTTCGGGGAGTTACTCCGCCTTATCAACACCACCGAACTCGGGGTCAATGGTTGGAGGGCCACGTCCGATCCTACAGTCGTCACCGTCATATCCCACGTATAGATCGTCTCCAGTGTACAGCAGGAATCCATCACCGGACAGGTCACCCACGAGACATCCATTATCTGTTGATACTCATTCAACAGTACAACCAAACTATATGGACTCGCCAATCAGCGCGTTACCGGATATCCCTGCGTTAACACCAGACACTATAATGACGCAATATCCAACAGCTTCAGAGGTGCCAGGGGCGTCCCCGACTCCAGTGAACAGAAGCTTGAATGGGCCAAGATTGATGCCGACGTTATCCACTTCGAGGTATCCAACAGGGTCTCCATCGACATCCCCAGGGAAGCTGGGATACTACGACAACAGAAACAGTTGGAGATCAGAGTACTCCTTGAATATTATTGATTTCGATGAGGAGACACCACCCGAGGATTACACCAAGTATAAGAACCAGGAGGATAAGCAAGGGGACTCAACGCCTGTGTCGATGGAGCCAATGGTGATCACACGCACGGGTCAGAGGCCTCTTTTGCAGAATTCTCCACCGAGGATAGTACCATCTTTCAACTTGGAGTGCATTGAGATTCCTGAGATACATTCCACTATTGCTTCCAACCCTACTGTGAAAACCGCAAGTAAGGATCTACCAGAGCTTCCAAAGGAGTTCAGTCTGCCTTCTCTACCATTCTCTTCAAGAACACTTACAGTACAGCAGTTTGCCCAATGTGAGAATCCAAGTTTGTTGTCAAGCATCTTCAGGTGGTCCGTTAGACTCCTGGAGGAGTGGTCAGAGGGATTACCAATGTCAATGGATGAGTACAAGAAATCATTGAAATTGCTGTTCAAACATACTATTCCAAGAATGAATCTCTATGCCATTGATAAGAACATTGATGCTGCAGTGGGCTCTTTTGACAAGCAGAATGCAGTGTATGTTGATGATCATGGACACGTTCATTTCTTTGAGAATGCCAGGGTTAGTGGTGTGCTACCACAACTTACGGGATGTTACTCCAAGACACATGCTATCCCTGACTCCAAATATCAATGCTACTCTGCCCGTTGTTCATTAACCATATACCAGCCTCCAGTGCCGGTAGTGCCCGCTAAGGGACCAGCGTCTGCTAGATTGGGGGAATGGACTTCCCATTGGAATCTCACAGCACAGGATCTCGAGGACTTGGACCAAGAAGAAGTGAAGAAACAGAGTCACATCTTTGAGTTGATCAGACAGCAGCAGAATATCATCAGATTGGGTGAGATCCAAGTGTTTGAGTATGGCAAGTCTTTCAGATCTGCCAACCCACAGCTTCTGCCAGACGTCTCGAAGTTCTACAATGACGCATTCAATTCCGTGAAGCCGTTAATTGAGCTGCATCGGAAGCATCTGCTAGAACCATTGATCACCAAGTTGAACACACAGGGACAGTACATCAGTGGTGTGGGTGAGATTTTCTTGAACTGGGCCTCGCTTGCTTCTGTTCCATACCTGAAGTACACGGAGTCATTGGCTGCAGTGAGAGAGCTGATAAAGTATGAGAAGAGTCGCCAGTCAAGGTTCGCTGATTGGTTGTACCAGATTGACCAGCGTAATGATGTCATCAGTGCCTCGCTGGATCACAACAGAATCTTTTTCAGCGGATTCATTGGCCATACTCAATTGCTTTCTTTGGCTTTGGACAGTGTTCGTAAGAAAACAAAGGCTACAGACATTGACTACAGCATGTTGGAGAAGGCTGTGCTCGAGATTGGCAAGCTGAACAGAAAGATTGATGCCATGCAGGAGACTGCTCTTCAGAGCCGCCAATTGAAGGTCCTATCGACGCAATTGCAATGGAAGAGTAATGTACTGGAGACGGATCTGAAGCTCACTGAATCATCGAGGCGCTTGATTAAGAGAGATGAAGTGCTGAAGAAAGACAAGTGGTCGTCCTCGGAGGCATATTTGATCTTGCTTGACAACTATTTGCTCATCACTGAGGAACAGCGTGATGACCACTTTAAGATATCTGAGAAGCCAATACCTGTGGAGTTCTTACAAGTTGAGACCAAAGACGTCGCTGCGCCAGAGACCCCAACAGACGGCACTGAGACATTCCCGTTCAAAATCAGATATACGGGCCAAAACCTATCCTACACTCTCTACTCGGATACACTCCAGGAGAGAGACCAATGGCTCGCTGCATTCAACCAGGTCAAGTCAACAAAGGTCAAGAACGCAGACTTTGATCCGTTTACTGTTAATGTCATCTCTGACCAATTCGCTTATGAAGAGGGTGAACAGCCTTTGAGATTGCCTGTCTGTGCGCCAGGATCGAGTCTAGACACCGCACTGACAGGGCACCAGAAGTCAACGGAGGAGCTGTTCGCAGACTTGTCTATCTCAAGACCTGTGATGATGAGTGAAGTCCTTTCTGCTACTTCCATCACCTTCCAGAACAAGAGGTATCATGTTGTCGGGCTGAACTTTGGTCTCTTTATCTGTGAAGACGGAGTAGCCCGTGGCTGGAGGAGAGTGGTAGATTTGCACAAGATCACACAGGTCGAACAGCTGGATGGCTTGCTACTCGTGCTGGCTGACAAGGCTTTATACCACCTCAGCATTGTATCTTTGCTGTTGAACTACAACGATTTGAATTCAGATGGTCATATTGTGTGTGAGAGGCTCTCCAAGCGTGATGTTTCTTGCTTTAGGGTCGGGTCCTACTACTACACTACTCTGTTGTTCATTATGAAGACGCCGTTCCAGAGCACAAACCCCCGCTTCAAAGTGTTCACTCCAATCTCGGACAGTTTCGGAACGTTTCAATGCTTTCAGTTGTACAAGCGTTTCCAGCACGCTTATGACTGTTATGATATCTCCATCTTCAACTCAATGTTTGTGTTACACACTGCTAAGGGCTTTGAGATTCTTTCCTTCCAAGTGCTGTACGAATCACAGCCTATCCCAAAGTTCTTGGGCAACATGAAGAAGCCAAAGACCGAGTTGGATATGATCAAGAAGATGATGAGATCTGGTTCATGTAAACCATTGCAGATGATCAAAGTACCACGCAAGCCACAGTTCTATTTGGTGTATGACAGCTTCGCTATTGTGATTGATACCATTGGCCAACTGATCAGTGATAAATTTATCTTCCCATTCAAGTTCAAGTGTACCAGGGTGGCCCTACAGGACAACTTCCTCATTTGCACTGGTCCTGATATAATTGAGGTGTTTGATCTCAGTTATGATGACGCTCTAGGATTCCAGAAGTTTGACCCGGTGCAGATTATAACCGGCAAGGACATCAGATTAGTTGATGAACAGAACGTTAAGATCACAATGGCACATCCAAAGATGGCAGGAAGACAGCTGGTGATCAGTCTTGAAAGAACAGGGTGATGTTTTAAGGACTTTATGAGTTATAACGAATCAATGCATGACAAATTGTATTATGACATCCATCAAAGTCTAGTTCTTCGTGTCTTTAAGATTAATGTAGTTCACCTGTCAGCTTAAGTTGTACGAGCTCTGACGGCTAAGCGAGTGGATAGAGTCTCTTCCAGCAGAAATGGAGTTCCTCGGGGTACTAAAAGACTGACGAGAGTTGATTGGTGTCAACTGAGGAGATGGCAGGCCAGAGTTTGAGTTCTGTCTCCCGGGGTTTCTAGACTCGACTGTGCTCACGGTGGCGGCACTGTTGAATCTCAATCTTTTCATCAAATTGCTGACATCGACAAGAGGCTTCTCTGGAAGAGCCTTTCTGATTTTGAAAAGCTTGATAGCTGATCCGTTCCAGATGCTTAGTTGTAATATGGTACCATCAAATTGGAAGAGCTCAGGTTGCGGCTCTCTGGAGTTAGATTTCCAGTTGAATCCCCAGCTCGAAGCGACATCCTTCAGTGTGATTGCCGAGTTTCTCTTGTACCACGATGACTGCGCAGTCTCTCTGGACATATTAATGTTCTGGTACACAATCACACCCCACACAATACTTTCATACCACCCAAGCGAGAGAGCAGACCACACAAATTGCAAATGCTCAAGTTTAGTCTTTGGCAAGAACTCGCTCGTAGAGAATCTGGCGACCTTTGCTTGGAAGTCTGGGATGTTCTCGATTCTGATCAATGTCTCCACAACATCTGATCTTGAGCCTTCGCCAAACACTGGCACTTCTTTTCTAATAAGTTTGATCCCCTTCAATACAATAGCCAGAGCACGGTACCCAGGCCAGATCTTGAGCAGCGGCCCATCTACTGGGAGCTTTGACTTGGCCTTTTGAGACATACCAGTGGGTGGGACGGGCCTCAAGCTCTGCTCACACTCGGTATCGGGAGCATCATCTCCATCACCAGCGAGATTAGCATCGAGTGGATCAAGAGGAGACCCTGGCTCCGGAGTGCGAGTAGCCGGAGTCTCAATCGTTGAAGCCGTAATAATCTGATCAGGTGCAATTTCATCATCATCGTCGTCAAACGACACAGCTTGGATCGCAGCGAGTAGGCTTGTAAACACCTTCTCGTGCTTTGTCATTACATACAACAACGTTCTGGATTCCTTGTGGAATCGGCATACAGAATGTGCCATTGCTCTGATTGTGATTGCCAACAGATCGAGCTTCAGTGGATTTTTGAGTGCCTCTGGCTTGGAATACTTCGTGACCACGTTCAATAAGGAGAGGCAAGCATGATATGAAAGCGTTATTCTTCCCTTGAAGTTTGGATCATTGTTCTTCACAGGGACCAAGTTGTAGATGTACTCAAACATGTTTGGAGTAATAGTGACGTCAAAGTCGTCTTCAGTCAGCATCGTGCAGATCTGTATGACCAAGAAGTCTCTGTATGAAAGATTTGATGGGATATTCTGTGTGCTCAACTTGTAGAAGTTTGGGAGATTGTTCGTGTAGTAATTTGAACTGAATGCGGACAAGAGCTTCGATGTCACCAGCTCGTCAGCAGAGAGATAGAGCATGAAGTAGCAGAGCACTCTGACAACACTTGGCCTCCAAACTGGGTCGTTTCTGTAGAACTTGATGTAATAGAGACAAGTCACCATCAACTCTTGGATCTTCTTACTGTAGACAAAGTTCTTGAAGTGCTTGTTACATTGAATGAACTCCCAAAGAAGTACGATGATCTCTGCTGTCCATGAGGAGAGAGCTGGCAATGAACTGCTGAAAGCACCACCTTGCGATGGAGCTGCAGTTGATGTAGGAGATGCCGAGAAGTTATTCTTCAGAAGACTAAATGGGTTGGACTCGTTATCCACAGCTTGTTGGATAGGCTTGAGAAGTAATGCCATGAACGAAGAGTAAATGAAGTTCAACTCATTCTCCTTGCAGATCTTACCCAATGTTGACCTCACCAAATTGTAACCACCTTCACCTTTTGGCACCATATTCAAATGCTGAAGAAAAGAGGTGTGCTCCTTTGGAACTGGGTAAACGACCATCAAAGTGAGTAATTGGAGAAAGTAACCGACCAGAGTCTTTCTTAATGTGTAGAACTTCTGGTTCGAGTATTGATTGTTGTTTTCTGGGGAACTGTATGTCAAGCCATTGATTTCATTGTCTGGGTTACAAGAACGACACACCGTATTCAACATTGAGCATACGAGAGCCACAAGCTTGCTTCGAGGAATAGTACTGGCAACCAATGCCGTGAGGAACTTAGAACCCTCTGGCACTGCTGTTCTTGGAGTTTGGTACAACCCTTGTGATGTCACAGTGACGAGAAGTCTAGCCACTTCCAATCTGTTTGAATCCAACCTTGGATCTGGGGGTGTATATTTCCCACTTTGGCCGATACCGACTTCCCACATGGAATATTCCTGTCCTTTGATGCCTGACTGTTCTAATGCAAATGACTTTGTAAAGAGTAGATCCACCAACACAGATACAAGTTCCTGTCCCAATGGCCTTTGTGCTGGTCCCTGTCCGACATCTGCCTGGGTTGAGCTTGGGGATTGCCGTAAGTTGACATTGATGTTAACTTTTGTGCTTGATGTCTCCAGTGATGATAACCCTCTCAAGTCTGAGGAGAAGGACCCCACTGTTGATTGGTCCGTAAGGCCCGTTGTAGCGCCTGGTCCAATACCATTATATGCTATACTCCAGAACAACCCGTCAATCTCCTTAGACCACGCCGTCATCTCAAAGAGAAATGGCAAAATTCGGTTGAGAACTCTTATACAATTGAGTAAGTGCTTCTCTGGCGCCTTGGAATTGTCAGGGAAGTCTTTATCACGAGCTAGCTTGATCAACTTGGTGGTGATGACTCGCACGAGCTTGAAGAAGTTTGTCTTGTTGGCGTCTCTGATGGCCTTAATGTCTGTGAAAGTAAGCAGCGAAAACACATCCTCAGCCGACGTTGGATCCTCCCAGAACATATTCCAGAAGGGATCGTCCGAAGGTATGAGAAGACTTGTGTCGTCTTCATCATCTTCATTCCGGGACCCAGCGAGCTGGAACACCTTGTTCTTGAAGGCAAGCCTCGATTCTGCCTGTCCCATCGGTGCTGTGTGTTTTGTGGATGTGTGTGATTGGCTTATGGCGCTTTATCTCTCTGTATGACAAACCTGTGGTTGAGCCGCCCTTTTCTATCAACCGTATCAACTTGAATGCAGGTAAGTATCGATCTCCAGCGGGATACCTTGGGTGCCAATGAGGCGTTCAACAAAAAACTCGGACTAAGCAGTAGAGGCACTTCTTTCCAATAGAAGAAGCACAGCTTTTATACCACCGCCGTGTATAGCGCTTTGCAATACAAAGTATCCGTATTGGATTTGTCAGGTTCACATTGATGTCAGTGGTAAACCCAGACAGTGCGCTCTACAAAGCTGCCGCGATAAAAAAAAAACAAAAATCGACGGGACCCCCCCTCTGAGAGGCTCCAGTTCCCGCACCGCACCCCGCTATCAGATCCATATCTTTATAGAGCATCTGCTGTCGGCTACTAAATGGCCAAAAAAAAGTTTCTCTTTAACATTCATAAACAAAATCATCATACTTGGTTCGTAATTTACATAAATAGATCTCCCTTTGCAACGAACCGCGTCACGTAGAGAGATGTATAGGCGGGCCCAGGTTTCATCCCGGAAAGGTATAATAAAAAGGTGAAGTGGTGGCTATGCCAGATCTAGCGCAACTTTACCAGTCGTTGTCGACGGCCTCGAATCTTCTCTTGGACAATGACTCCTTATTTCTGGTCAATACATTCTCGATGGTTTCCAATCTGGCATCCAAGTTGTTCTCCCACTCTTCGAAGGAGGAGCCGAACGAAGTGGTGGCGTTGGCAAGCATTGGTGGCATAACCACGTTGGCTGGCAGTGGTACTCTCTGGAAAGAAGCCGTCTGTTGTTGCTGCTGCTGCTGCTCAGCTGACTGTTCGTAGCTTCTTGAAGAGGCAAAGACGTTCTCAGAGAGCTGATATCCGTCGCTCACAGCCTTTCTAATTCTCATCCCGAGGGACTGAAGCTCGAACTGGTGGTCGTAGCTCTCGCCCGGCTGCTGGGAGATGCTGTGGTTCAGCTGTCTTTTAGTTGGGGACATTGTGCTTTGTTGGTTCTTGAAATAGATTTCTTCTCGCTAGTTGCCTAAGCTGGAAAGAAAAAAAGATCTTAAGTCCTTTTTTTTTTGAAGTAGAACGGCGTGAGAGACTGACTATGGTGGCTACAGGCTTTTTTTTTTGAGAGTGGTTTTTTTTGTATGTGCCTGGTGCTCCAATGTTTTTATCTGTCCCAAAGGGGTTATATGAGTGTGGCGCAAACCAGAAAAACAACTACAGCAGCGCTCTGATTGGCTAGGAGGGCTTTGAGCAGGCAGCTGGGGGCCCCCCTTTGCGAGTCCCAGCGGAATGTGACTGTGTGAGTCGTCTTGCGGTGTTTGGGGGAAATATTTATGGCCTCTTTTGGATTTGTGGAGCTTCAGAGCCGCTATCTCTGGGTCATCTTTCCTGTCTTTTTGGCGTTTCCCCCCATGTGTCCTACCCAATTTTCCAAACCCGACCTGGCTTAAGATCCGGTTTGGAGCTTGAAAGTCTCCAATATAGGGTCGCGGTTCCAAATCGCTGATCATGATCACCGGGTAACGCTCCCATATATTATCGCGAATCTTCGCCTGTAAGCGTAATTACTTTATTGAGCGATAATCCAAGTTATTGCGTAATTTCTCCACATGACACCTCGCTTTGTCTATCACATAGCGGTTAATCATCAACTTGTCGCGATGTGAGTGAGCATTTTGGCACAAACTTCCTCTATGTACTGGCGATAGCGAGTATGAGCGGCAAACCAACAATTCGGCGGAACGTCGACGCAAAGTTATAAAGCTAAAGTTTTCCACACATCCTCTTTCTTTCTTTCTCTTCACCAACCGACAACAGTTTCCCAAAACGCTAGAAACAATGGTCAATTTCAATATCTCCTCCACCGAGGCCAGAGAGCTCGAGGAGCAGTACTCTGCTCACAACTACCACCCATTGCCAGTGGTGTTTCACAGAGCCGAGGGCGCCCACGTCTGGGACCCAGAAGGCAAGGAGTACTTGGACTTCTTGTCTGCCTACTCTGCTGTGAACCAGGGCCACTGCCACCCAAAGATCATCGCCGCTCTGGTTGACCAGGCACAGAAGCTCACCTTATCGTCGAGAGCCTTCTCCTCCGACGTATTTGGTGCCTTTGCCAAGTACATCACCGAATTCTTCGACTATGAGATGGTGTTACCAATGAACACCGGTGCGGAGGCCGTCGAGACCGGTTTGAAGCTTGCCAGAAGATGGGGTTACGTCAAGAAGGGCATCCCAGCTGACGAGGCCATCATCCTCGCTGCTGAGAATAACTTCCACGGTAGAACACTGGGTGTGATTTCGATGTCCACAGACCCGGACGCTACTACTCAGTTTGGTCCATTCTTGAAGAACGTCGGCCCACAGATCCCAGGAACTAGCGACAAGGTGCTGAGATACGGCCATATTGAGGACATTGAGTTGGCCTTGGAGAACGCCGGTGACAAGATCGCTGCCATCTTGCTCGAGCCAATCCAAGGTGAGGCCGGTATTGTCGTACCACCAGCAGACTACTTGACAAAGGTCTCCGAGCTTTGCAAGAAGCACAATGTTCTGTTGATCTGTGACGAGATCCAGACCGGTGTCGCCAGAACGGGTAAGCTCCTGTGCTACGAACACTCCCCAAATGTCAAGCCAGACATCGTGCTCCTCGGTAAGGCCATCTCAGGTGGTGTCATGCCAGTCTCTGCAGTCCTTTCCTCCAAGGAGATCATGCTTACTTTGGAGCCTGGTTCCCATGGTTCCACCTATGGTGGTAACCCATTGGCCTCGAGAGTCGCTATTGCCGCTTTAGAGGTTGTCAGAGAGGAGAAGCTCGTTGAGAGATCCCAGGAGCTCGGTGACTTCTTGAAGGAGGAGCTCATAAAGCTCCAGGCCGAGTCCAACGGCATCATCTCCGAGGTGCGTGGTAAGGGCTTGCTCAGTGCCATCGTCATCGACTCCTCCAAGGCCAACGGTAGATCAGCATGGGACTTGTGTCTCCTGATGAAGGATAGAGGTGTCCTGGCCAAGCCTACACACGACCACATCATCAGATTGGCCCCACCTTTGGTGATTTCCAAGGAGGACTTGCTCAAGGGTGTCGAATCTATCAGATCCGCATTGAAGGAGTTGCCAACCGTGGAGAAGGTTGCCCACTGAATCACCGCCCACATAACTAAAGGTAGCAGCCCCCTAAAAAAAGGAATAAAATGGTGTATCGATTACTTAATTGTAGATATCTGGCTTCACGTAGTGCTTTTCCTCGCCAATGCCAATGTGTGGTGGGATGCCAAAGCCCTTCATCTTCACGGCGAGCTCTAACAAGTAGTCAATCGCCTCATTATATACTTTGGCCTTCCACACGGACTCACCCCACACGTAGATGCCGTGTCTTCTCACAATGACTGCAGTGGTGCCCGGATATGCCTGTATGGCTGCTTGTAAAGAATCCGTGAGGTCTTCCTCATGGGCTGTGTTCTCAATGATGGGGATCGTCAGCGTGTCGAAGAATCCCAAGTATCCTGGTTCCACTACTTTTGGAAGGGCCTTGATCTGCTCAATGTTGGCAATCTTAAACTCCTTGTCATATAGAAGTGAAACCATCACTGCAGCCTGGGAATGCGTGTGGATACAAGCACCAGCGTTTCTCATGGTGTATGCACTCATGAACAGCGGAGTGCACGCCGATGGTTTATACACTTTGGGCGTGCGCAAATAGCTTTGTGTCTGCAAATCCATTACGAACATGTTCTCAGGGAGCATTCGCTCTTTCTGAACACCGGATGGAGCAATGAAGATCTGATTGTCGTCACGGATGGATATTCCACCACCTGTGCCGGTGACCCAGCCGTTATCATAGAACAGGCGGCAGAGCTCGCAGATGAGGTTGGCCGGGTGGTGTGGGTCATCAGAGGTGATGAGAGCGTCCCCTGGATGCTCCACTTCCTCTCTCTCCTTGTGTGTACACTGGCAAGCCATCTTGCTCTTCTCCTTTGTGCTGCATCAGAATGTTGTGAAAGAGACTTTGGTGATGTGTTTTATCGCGAAGCCCACGTTGAATTGCCTGCCATTCACGGCACAAGCACTACATGTGATTCTATAATCATACCAATATCAATTCAGATACTATAAAACCCGTAACAGACGTAAAAGACGGCCAAGCAGCTTACTTCTTAGCAACGTACTCCAACAAGTCAACGACTCTGGTGGAGTAACCGTACTCGTTGTCGTACCAAGAGATCAACTTACAGAACTTTGGAGACATCCAGATACCGGCAGTGGCATCGAAGATGGAAGATCTGCTGTCGGTCAAGAAGTCGGTGGAGACGACGGCGTCCTCGGTGTAACCCAAGATACCGGCGAGCTTACCCTCAGCAGCCTCCTTGACGGCAGCCTTGATCTCGTCGTAGGTGGCATCCTTAACCAACTTGACGGTCAAGTCAACAACGGAGACGTCGGTGGTTGGGACACGGAGGGAGAGACCGGTCAACTTACCGTTCAACTCTGGGATGACCTTACCGACGGCCTTGGCGGCACCGGTGGAGGATGGGATGATGTTACCAGAAGCAGTTCTACCACCTCTCCAGTCCTTGTGGGATGGACCGTCAACGGTCTTCTGGGTGGCAGTGATAGAGTGGACAGTGGTCATCAAACCCTCCTCAATACCGAACTTGTCATTGATGACCTTGGCCAATGGAGCCAAACAGTTGGTGGTACAGGAAGCGTTGGACAAGATCTTGATGTCGGAAGTGTACTTGTCTTCGTTGACACCCATCACGAACATTGGAGCGTCCTTGGATGGAGCGGTGATGATGACCTTCTTGGCACCAGCGTCAATGTGCTTCTGGCAGCCCTCGAGGGTGGTGAAGACACCGGTGGAGTCAATAACGTACTCGACACCCTCCTTACCCCATGGGATGTTGGCTGGGTCACGCTCCTGGAAAACGTGGAGAGCCTGACCGTCAATGACAAGCTTGTCACCCTCGGAGGTGACCTCACCCTCGTACTTACCGTGGGTAGAGTCGTACTTGAACATGTAAGCAGCATACTCTGGAGCAATGAATGGGTCGTTGATGGCGACAACCTTGATGTCTGGTCTAGACATGGCGACTCTGAGGACGAGACGACCAATACGACCGAAACCGTTGATAGCGATGGTGATAGCCATTATGATGTAGTAGTGGAAATGTTGTGTTGTTGCGTAGTCTGAAGACTTTGCTTGATGATGAAGAGAAAAAAAGAAGACTCAAATAGCAAATTTCATACCCTTAAGAACAGCGGGAACCCTAGGCCTTATATACCGTTGCTGGGACATGCACGGGTGCTGGGCGGTCATGAGGTGCAAAACCACTAGGAGCATCAGCAGATGCGCGCTCTCAACTTTCGGCGCTGGGGGCGCACACAATTAATTGTACGTTGGGTGAGAGAGCGAGGGGGAAAGGCGGGAGGGGGGGAGGTGCTGGTGGTGCGCTCCTTTTGGCCGGCCGCAATTGGTGAAAAAAATAGTTGTTAAGTTACATAGAAATATACAATTGAGCACAAGCTAGCAAAGCGTGCTACTTACAGGTCTTCACCATACGAATTCACTAAATTGGCTCGATTCGCCACCCTCCGGCCCATCCTGCTCCCTTGTCACACTCACGCGCCGGCACTCCAATGGCCGGCTCGCGACTAGACCCAGAGGCGCAGGGGGCGGCCAACCCGGTACACGCACGCAGAGGAGGTTCTGCTAGGCATCCACCAGGTCACGATAGGGGTTCTCCAGGTGACATGGATGGAGCGGACACCACTATAACCATTCCAGTCGGGCCCCAAGGGTCAACACCCAACAGTACCTTGGGGTGACTCAGGAGTCAGGACTCAGGGGGGATAAGTTCGGTTTGTAATCACGCACAAGGGTCGTTGTGGCCCTATTTACGTACGCTACAACTAGTTATTTCGACCCCTGATCAAACATGATAGTAACAGCCTGTCAAAGCACGATCCCTGGAACATAGACACAAAAGTAGCAACCAGGCCTTGCAGGCTTGCACCATCAGAGATTTTCAGCCTTACGATTTTGCTGCTCAGGCCAGCCGAGCGCACGGTGGTGCACCCAGTGAATTCCCGCGCTTGCGATTGTCCCACTATTTGATCAACCCACGTTATTTAAGGGTTGTCTGATTGCCCTCATGGTCGGATGTAGAAAGTAGAAAATAGCACCACTACAGTCCGTGCTTTGTGAGACCACTAGGCATCCATTCGTCCTTACTCTTGGAGCCCTGAGCGCTTTTTCTATTCCACGTGGCCGAAACTGCCCCATAGCTCATCATCAATGGCCCAAAGCACTATATATCTGTAGATCCCTTGCTTGCCGAAAAAGCTTTAGGCACACAGATCATGTATTAGTCTATGCCTTACGAATAAGCCCATACCACCATACACTAATTTGTGACCCAGCACTATACCATGAACGCTCCCACTCATGGAATACGTGCTTATATATGCCCCCCTCGGCTGGCCCCTGCGCTAGCGATAGCTAATTTAGTCTATACTCCACACAAGTTAGCTAGTCACAGACCAGAATTTATATATACATAAAGCTACGCACATAGATATACAAATTGAGTCAATCAATTGATAACGCACTTATACCTTCTTGATACTCAACAGGACAAACCCAGAGACTTCACAATCCTTCCAACATCCTATATATCTTGATTTTGAACAGGATCAAACAATAGAGCCCCACAAATACACAGAGATGTGAACAGAACAGAATAAATTAGGACAACCACCAGAACTCATACCAAACAGCCATTAAAACAAAACTAGTGTACACAATTGAAACCAAATCAAAACACAAACACAGACACCATGCAACTCAATCAGTCAGACTCTGCAAGCTTGAACCATTCCTGAACAAAGAGAGAAGAGCGACGGAAACGACGTTCTTGGTATTTTTCGTAGATAGAGTTGTGGTGCTCCTCTGGGTTACGACAGGCATCCAACAATGCATAAGCCAATGGTCTCAACTGTTCAGCGGTATAGCCTGAGTAGTAAACGTGTGCAAAGGTCCAATCTCCACGATTCAGCAAGAGACGACTCAGATAGTGGGCACCTGCGGCCAACCAACTAGGTGGAGAGGAAACAAATCTGTAATCCATAATGGTTATCTCCAAAAAGTACTTGGCCAACGTTCTGGTTTCAAAATCGTAATTATCAGCTTTACTGGTACGACGAAGGAAGGACATCGGTCCTGGCCATCCCATCTCAAACTCCAACACATCAATCATGAATCTTTCAGCCCTCAAGATATCGTCAACAGAATAAGCGTGGTCAACCATGTAGGCAATCTCATTGACACTTGGGCAGTTGATCTCCTCGTATTTGGCTGCAATGAAAAGCGCAACAGCTCCGACGAGCTGGAATCTGCTGAGTGATACTTTTCTCTTACTGAGGAAACGATCAATATAATTCACCGTTAAGAACAACGTCTCAGGCAAGAGGTTGAACCTCGAGTGCACTTGTACAAGCCAGTCGATCAAAATGGCTCTCATGTTCCACTTCAACTCTGTCTGGAACTCCATGTAGTGTGGGTTTGGTCTGAGCTTGACTTCCAATGAGTGAATGTAGTTGAAGATCTCGGGAGAGTACTCACTAACCATTGAAACATCATATGTGTCTTCATCAGCCTCGTCAAGCGTCTCGGAGTAGAACATGTCATGCACTTGATAAAGCTCACGGTGGATCTCTGGGGTCATAAGAGGCATCATCGGAGCCGGAATCTCATCCTCTTCGTCCTCCTCCATGACCTCACTGCTCTCATCTTCATAGACAGCGAGCTGATTGCTGGTCTCCTGTTGTTGTTGAACACTGATCTCAGCCAATGGTCTTCTAGAGGGCTCAAATGTTCTCTCTTGTCTCTTTGGTGGACGACCGGGCACCGCGTTCTCATCGTTCTCGTCGCTTAACACGGGGATTCTCTGCGCTGGCTGCGCTAAACCGGTCTTGGATTTGAAGGCAATGCTCGTGTTGGCAACGTTGCTAGACACCTGACCAAGCACAGCCCTCTGTGGGATCTGGAGTGCTGGCTGTTGTTGTTGTTGTTGTAGCTGCGGAACAACTCTGTTCACCGACTTGTGCCTCAAGACATCGGCGTTTTCGTTCGTTGTTGTGTGGCAGAATGTTGCTCTGTCCATCGCGATGTGTCAATGCTGTCGAATAAATACTGTGCTTACTAGAGATTAATGGAGCAGTGCGGGAAGTATCAGCTGGGGTATACGATAGCAGAGGATAGGTCCAGGTGCAACGGGGCGTGGGCAAAAAATTGGATCAAGAACAGTGAAGCTCTATGTGGACAGCACCTATGGGCGGAGCTTTTCCTTCTGCTGGTGGAAGGGGAAGGACAACGAGCGTGTAGATTGAAATGAGTGACTCGGTGAGTAGAGTGTTGATGTTTTTGCTGTTGCACTTAAGGGCAGATCGGGATTAAACAAGCAACACAAAGATGACAGGTTAGTGGTGTATGCAAGCAGAGCAAGCTTTAGGAAGTCGGCAAGCACTGGGAAAAGAAATTAGAGTGGAAATGGGGTCCGACTTGTGGCAGAATCTTAAGAGATCTCGGAGTGGTACAAAGACGTTTTTGAGCTCAGATCAGGTCTGCACAGCGGGGTTCGTAGCGAGTGACTGGGTGAATGCAATGAATGGGCGTGCTGCAAGCTGCAATCCGAAGCAAAAGATTGGAAGCACAAAAGAGTAGCAGATAAATGTCAAAAGAGGTTCCTGGAGAGGGTCCAACTGGCTTTGTTTATCCGCACCGAATCTCACACTTGTTTGTTTTGAAGTCCATTTGTTTACTCTTGCGGCGCCTACCGCAATTCGCGCGCACATTGTACAGTTGCACGCGCCGCGGTTTTGTGATGAGCATCCGGGGCAACCGTTGCCAGGGTGATTGATGTTTTGTGTACGATGTCTTACAACTGATAGTTTGTGATTCTGTGTTATGGCAGACGGCAACGGAACCTAGTTTTGGAATTTATCATACTCGTAGCCTCATAGAATAAGGAATCTGTTATAGTAGTACATTGATAGGACTTCTAAGCCATATTCAACGGATTTCTACGTCGCCGAGCTGTTGTATAGCAGACCAACACGGAATTCCGCTAGCTGGATTTCTAATCCGATATAGGGTATAAATACAAATTATGAATCTGGAATCCGGCCAAAGACTTGTAAGTCATGTACATGACATATCATCTTCTGTTAGGAGGCAAGTAGGATGTCGAGCAAGGTTTATTTCCTCACTGGTGCTAATAGAGGCCTCGGCCTTGAGTTTGCTAAGCAGATTTCTGCGTTAGACAACGTCTTGCTTATCACCACCGCTAGGGATCCCTCTGGCGCAGTGGAGTTGAACCAGCTGAGCCAAAAGTGTGGCAATATCAAGATCTTAGAGTTGGATGTCTCCTCAGAGGAATCAATCAATGGTCTGTCCAAGTCTTTGGAGGAAGTCGCACCAGATGGTATTGATTGCTTCATTAGCAATGCTGGTATTGCACAGGAAAGCGCCTATAGACCGGCTATTGAAGTTGAGAGTAAAGTATGGCTAGAGCACTATACTGTGAATGTTTTGGGTCCGATCTTGTTAACCCAAATCCTACACCCATTCTTACTGAAGAGGGACACAAGAATTGTCTACTTTGTCTCCAGTGCTGTTGGATCGATTGGGGAATTCTTGCCATTAACGCTCTCTGCTTATGGTCAATCCAAGGCAGCATTGAATTACACTGTGAACACTTTGGCGTTCGAGTTAGGAAAGGAACACTTTAAAGTCGTTGCAGTGCACCCTGGTTTGGTTAATACTTCGATGGGTAATAGAGGAGTGGGCTTCTTTGAAGAGAGTGATCCTACCAGAGCAGCCACTATGAAAGCCGGCATGCTTGAGCCTGAGACCACAGTGGAGCAGCAGCTTGCATTGCTGAATAGACTGACCAGTGAGGACAACGGGAAGTTCTTTAACTACGATGGGTCTATTCATCAGTGGTGAGCATGGTATGTAATTATGCGTGAATTTTATACGATCTAGCCATGATGTAGTCCTGATAATGGTGTTCAGTAGTGTGATCAGCTGGTTACCCAAATTTTACCAGCAGCATTGCTCATTTGAGGAAAGTGAGCCAGAAAGTCCCTCATTCATTATTCACTATTTACAGATCGGGGCAGGCACCAGTCTGTCACGTGATCATGTCCAGGGCAGCCTTTTTCACCGAGCGTGCGCGCAACCACCCTGGAAGGCCTAGCATCACCACCGTTGAAAAACAAGATGTACGAGACGCCAACATCAACATGAAGCCCAAATAAGGGCCATATCTATAACACAGCAACAATGTCTGACGCTATCGTTTCTTACGCTGCTTTGATCCTTGCCGACGCTGGCTTGGACATCACTTCCGAGAACCTTTTGACCTTGTCCAAGGCCGCTGGTGCCTCCCTTGACCAAGTAAGCTGACTTTTTTTTCACTGATGGGAGACGACTGGAAGTAAAAGGGCTGTAAATTATTGATAAAAGCTCTGAAATAGCCGTATTTTGACGATTTGAAGGAGCTTTCTACGGTTTTTACGGCCCACCGGGCATCCATATGTCTCATCTGTCATAATGAACAGAGTACTAACAACCGCACAGGTCTGGGCTGACGTTTTCGCTACCGCTCTTGAGGGTAAGGACCTCAAGGCTATCCTTGCTGGTTTCACTGCTGCTGGCCCAGCTGCTGGTTCTGCTCCAGCTGCTGCTGGTGCTTCTGCCGGTTCTGAGGCTGCTGCTGAGGAGGTTGTTGAGGAGGCCGCTGAGGAGTCTGACGACGACATGGGCTTCGGTTTGTTCGACTAAGCTCTCCACTAGAAATCTCTTTTGCATTGGGTAACGAATATACAAAACTTGTATGAGTACTTAACATTGTAGAAGCCTTCAATTAAAATGAGACTACAAGGATCATACAGAGTTTGTGAACATTAAAACATGACGAAACAAAACAAAACTAATATACACCGAAATTTTTGTAGAAGGGTGTCCACATCGACATACCCGTCCAGGGATCAGATCAATGACGCCCCGCAGAGCTTGTGGCAATGTGGGTATATGTGTGTGTGCCCTATATATGTGTTGTGTGGCATTGTGTGTGCAATTTGATGAAGGTGGATGGGGTTGTGGGATATGCAAAAGGAGAAGATCAAAGAGCTTACTTCTTCTTCTCAGCCTCAGCCTCAGCCAACTCTCTGGCTCTCTTTTCTCTGATACCCTTGTACTTCTTCTCGGATCTGGCCAATCTCAAGGTTCTGTAAGCGGTCTGCTCTGGAACCTCAACGGCTCTTGGCTCAGACTCAGCAGCTGGCTGGATAACTGGGAAGGTAGCAGCAGCAGACAAAACCTGTTCAGCCTCTGGAGCCTTACCCTTTCTTGGGAAGACAATCAGCTTAGACTGGAACTCCTGGAGTCTCTGAACGTTGAGCTCAAAGATCTCGGTGGATCTGTTCTGTCTTCTGTGGTCAACGGCAATACCGACGGTTCTGGCGTAAGCTGGGGTCAAACCGGCAGCCTTGATCTCACGCAAGGTGAAACCTCTACCAGCACGGACCTTTCTGTTGTACTTGATAGTTGGAGCTCTAACAACTGGTCTGAGCAAGTCCAATGGTCTTGGAGCAATGGCAGCGGCCTTGGTGGCTCTGGCCTGTCTTCTGGAAGCCTTCTTGCCGGCCTGGTCAAAGTGCACACGCACACGCTCCTGCCAGTGCTTTCTGAAGTGGTTCTTCAACAATGGGAGGTTCTTGGAGATAGCCATTTTGTGATGTTTTCCAAAGTATGGATGGTCCTTTTGAACATTAGTGTGTTTGTACAAAGATTTTTCACTGTTCTTTGGTTTTTTGCGTGGGTCGCGCTTGGGCCGAGTTGCGTGTGGCCGTTGCGTCCTCCAGAACGAGTTCGCGGCGGTAGGGGCACGGCATGCCGCAACCCCTCTTGGTCAAGCCTCGATGAGCTTCTTTCTCTATGGGAGAACTTCTACTAATCTATTTGAAAGGCTAGTCATTATAATACAGAGTCGTAAGTCATCAGTTGAGCGAGTGGAGCGACAGTTGCTCTATCGTGCTGTTCTCTTCCACTTTCTGCCGCCAGAGGAATCTGACGTAGGAGCCATCTCCCACTAGCACTTTGTAGTGCCCACTGGTCAACAGTTCGTAGTACTGGTCATTCTCTAGCATTGCTCTTACCAATTTTTGTAGAAACACACTTAGTGAACTGTCCAGTACCATGCTGGTATTATTTCCACTCATTGTATCCGGTTCCGGTAGGACCACCACTTCCCCTGTATCGAGCCTGATGGCTATAAGGGCATGCATCGAATCATCAACGAACAATGGCAAGAGTGGCACTTCTTCGTTCTTTACTGTATAATCCACAAAGTGGCCCGGGTATTCGATCGTTAGATCAATTGACTGGCGCCATGTCAAGAACCTGAGTCCCATCAACACGCCAAAATCGCCTTGTTCCCCTCCACATTCAGACCATAGCTCCCACACATCACTGGGGAAAGCATGCCCTATAAGCGACTCACACTCGCTGATCTGTGCAGTGGAGGTGCCTGTGAGGAAGTATTGAGCATCAAGCGTATCACAGTGTATAAATGTGGTGTATTTGATGAGATCGATGAGCTGTGGTATCAGCTTGTCCGTCTGCATTGGATGGAGCCGATGAGATGTGCAATTGTTCCAGATGACCCAAGCAGGACCCTGTAGGGGGTAAGGAAGTAGGGAGGCAGACTCACACGACCACTCCCGGGATACAAGACGCAAGACTTTCAAAGAAAACAGAAGCGCTATTGTCTATGGAAGTTCTCGGGATCTAAGCACTTTCCCAGATCGAGGCCTATCCGCTATTCACTATAAATTATCGTGTCCAGCCCGGGGTTGAGCGGGATTCTTAAGCGCGAATAGTGCGCAAGAGCCGGGACCGGGTCGAGTGCCAGGCTCAGTAAAGTGTACCATGTTTAAGCAGCCCCCATGGTCCCGGGATGTGTCACTTTAACCAGTTCGATGGACCCGGGAGAGGTGCTGTGAAGTTGGAACATCCAAAATCGAATACAAAAGTGTATATGGATTCAATTAACACGCACAGTAAAGATAAGGTGGGGCCAGGGCTCACCTATTTGTTTATGCATCTGCCGAGTGACCTCGAGCTTCAAAGGAAGACTGTGTGCCATATATGGCCCAGAGACACCAAGCGCGAAGCGGGTGATGCCCTCTGACATCTGACCGGCGGTTACCTAGGTTATATATATAACTTCTATACCCGGGAAATTAGGGTATAGACCAGTGAAAAATGGGATTTGAATAGGATGGATGTGCTGCATACGCCCTTTTGATATATATGATGTGCTCATAAGGGGACAATGGCTCGTGTAAGTCGCACAATGGATTAGGGTCCGTCCAGGTGGGTGCATCAGATGAGTGCCCCCGTCACCGAGAGCACCAGCAGCACCTGGGACCGCCCAACCCGGGCATTAGGAGGGCAATGGTATGCCATTTAAAAAGAAAATCCTGTACATACAAACGAATCAGAGTTATAATAAACCAATAACTTCAGAGAGCACCAACAGTTACGTCCGTCAGGCACACTCGTTGGATACGATCTGGTGCTGCGGCCAAGTTGCGTGGCCTTCCCTCAGGGGCGTCACCTGTCAGTTAGTGTCAGCAACCACACCACACCACCACGAGGGGCGTACGCGCACTGACGCCAAAAGCCCACCAAAATCCACCATCGCAACTCAGGCACCCGGCTAGTACATAAATAGGCGGCCGCGCCCACTTTCTTGAATAATAATATACCGTATTGTCTTTAGTCTCCATCATTCAATTGATACTCTAAACACACAACTACAATACACAATGGCTATTTCCAAGGTCTTTGCCAGATACGTCTACGACTCCCGTGGTAACCCAACCGTCGAGGTTGAGGTCACCACTGAGACTGGTGTCCACAGAGCTATTGTCCCATCTGGTGCCTCCACCGGTATCCACGAGGCTCTCGAGTTGAGAGACGAGGACAAGTCCAAGTGGCTCGGTAAGGGTGTCACCAAGGCTGTTGCCAATGTCAACACCATCATTGCTCCAGCCATTATCGCTGCCAACCTTGACGTGACCAACCAGAAGGCTGTCGATGACTTCCTCCTCCAGCTTGACGGTACCGCCAACAAATCCAAGCTCGGTGCCAACGCCATCCTCGGTGTCTCCCTCGCTGTTGCCAAGGCCGCTGCCGCTGAGAAGAACGTTCCATTGTACGCTCACTTGGCCTCCCTTGCCGCTACTCCAGCTCCATACGTCCTCCCAGTTCCATTCCAGAATGTGTTGAACGGTGGTTCTCACGCTGGTGGTGCCCTTGCCTTCCAGGAGTTCATGATCGTTCCAACCGGTGCCGAGACCTTCTCCGAGGCCATGAGAATGGGTTCCGAGGTTTACCACACCTTGAAGTCCATCACTAAGAAGACCTACGGCCAGTCTGCTGGTAACGTCGGTGACGAGGGTGGTGTCGCCCCAGACATTTCCACTCCAAAGGAGGCCTTGGACTTGATTGTCAACTCCATCAAGGCTGCCGGCTACGAGGGTAAGGTCTCTATTGCTTTGGACGTTGCCTCCTCCGAGTTCTACAAGGATGGTAAGTACGACATGGACTTCAAGAACCCTGAGTCCGACCCTTCCAAGTGGTTGTCTGGTGAGGAGCTTGCCGACTTGTACTTGTCCTTGATCAAGGAGTACCCAATTGTTTCCCTTGAGGACCCATTCGCTGAGGACGACTGGGAAGCTTGGGTCCACTTCTTGACCAAGGTTGACATCCAGGTTGTCGGTGATGACTTGACTGTCACAAACCCATTGAGAATCAAGACCGCCATTGAGAAGAAGGCTTGCTCCGCCCTCTTGCTCAAGGTCAACCAGATCGGTACCCTTTCCGAGTCCATCCAGGCTGCTCAGGACTCCTACAACGCCGGATGGGGTGTCATGGTTTCCCACAGATCTGGTGAGACCGAGGACACCTTCATTGCTGACTTGTCTGTCGGTTTGAGAAGTGGCCAGATCAAGACTGGTGCTCCAGCCAGATCCGAGAGATTGGCCAAGCTCAACCAGATCCTCAGAATCGAGGAGGAGCTCGGTGACAAGGCCATCTACGCCGGTGCCAACTTCAGAAAGTCTGTCGGCATCTAAGCAACTGACTGTTTTGCGGGTATTATGCTTTATTGACGTTTTATGATTAGTTATACTGTCTTTTGTAGTCTTTTCTTAGTTGCTGTGGCGATGGGAAGAAATGGAATCGTATGGAATAAATAGTTCAATATGGTTACGAGCCCGGACGCTCTCGCTTTGGTCCCATACAAAAACTTTCAGCTTGGAGAAACAATCATTTGTGTGTATGTAAACCTTTAGTGAGACACGCATTCACGTTGAAACATCACAAGATGTCCTTCCGTCTCGCCACCCGTGTGCTTTCCCAGTCTTTAAGATCCGCCTCTGCCTACAGAGCCGTTTCACAGTTGCCTCGTTTGGCCGCTGCTTCACCACGTCTGTTCTCCTCCACCATAATCACACGCAATGAGTTCTCCTCTCGTCTCTCTGAGACTTTGCAGGAGGAGATCAAGCATGAGAGTGAGAACGACACTGAACTCCCAGCGGAGATCACAGACTTTGTCGCCCGCTCCGGGTTCCAGATCATCAATACCGAGGGCCAGGCCTTGGCCAAGCTCGTGAAGGAGAGTGGCGATGAGTTGGTCCACGTGTTCTTCGACGTCAACCAAGTCGTTAATGTGCGTCCATCTGAGCCTGAGGAATTGGAAGAAGGCGAGGACTTTGAAGATCCATATGAGTCCTCATTCATCAACTTGAACGTTGTTGTGGAGAAGAAGGCCGACAACACCGCCATTTCCTTTGACGTGCTTGTCGGCCCAGAAGACGGTGCCGCATACATCGAGAATGTCATCGCCTACGAGGACAAGTCTGATGCGTTGACTGAGAGCGCAGAAGCTGACCAGAAAAGAGAGCTCTCGTACAACGGGCCAGCATTCACCAACTTGGACGAGAAGTTGCAGGAGAACTTTGAGCAGTACTTAGTTTCCAGAGGCGTGGATGAGGAGCTCTACCAGTTCATCCTCAGCTACGGCGTCCACAAGGAGAACGTCGAGTACATCTCCTGGTTGGAGAAGCTCAACAAGTTCTTCAAGTAAGCTTGTCGTACCTTGCCCCACTTCTTTTTGTATATATTTGTGTGATTTCTGCCCTCTGCTATATAAGTCTGTGCTGCTCCATAAGGAAATCGCAGTGTAAATAACCATATTATGGATCTTTGGCTTTCTCTCCATTTCTACACGTGAATCTAATAGGGGCGAAAAGCGCTTTAGATTAATCTGTATCCATCTTGTCGGCCTCTTCCGGCTCCTTCTCCTGTGCTCCGTCTTTGTCGTCGTCAGAGTCATCAGAGTCATCACCGGCGTCGGCACCAGCAGCGCCCCTTCTCTCATTCGACACAGAGTCGAGCTTATTGAGCCATTGTTGCACATTTTCGTCGTCAAACATCTCGAACCCATCAACTCCCACAACGGCGACACTCGTGTTTTTGGAGTTCAGCTCCTTGTCCTGCTGCAATGTGTCCCTCAGGGCCTTCAGCCCGTGTACTATGAGCTCCTCTTTGCTCGAGGATTTGTACTCGTCGATGTTTCTCTCCAAATACGTTCTGCCCGCCTGCGATCTTGCACCAATGGCACAGCCAAAGTACTCCAAAACTTGGCCAGATGGCAGGAATTCAAATAGATGCGCACCAGTCTCGTCGTAGCCAACAATCAGCAAGCCAACACCGTATGGTCTTGAGCCGTAGCCCTGTGTGTTCTTCTGTGCCTTGTCAGCTAACAAATTAGCGGCCTTCTCAGTGGACAACGGTCTGTTGAAGATGAATCTCTGACTAAGTGCCTGTTCACGGAGGAAGTTAGAAAGCACACGCGCGTCAGGCGCAAGACCCGCCAGTGCGATACCCATGTGGTCGTCCACTTTGATGATCTTCTTTTGGTACGATGACAATTCCTCTGCGTTTCTCTGTGAGGGGGTTTGTTAGTTTAGTCGATTCCATACGATAAGATGACAGTGACATACCTTCAATGCCACGAGTACGGCGTGCTCTTTCGTTGCGAGCCCAACGACTGCAGAGCCCTGCTTGATGGCCTCAAGGGCATACTCCACCTATGCATTAGTTAGTACAAGGCACTTGGTAAAAAACACACATAGAGATCCACATGACATACCTGGAAGATTCGTCCCGTTGGCGAGTACGTTACCGTGTCACCGTCGTAGTTGTTTCTGAACTTTGAGTGTGTTAGTATATGATTCCAACCCAACAGTATGATACCAAAGACTCACCATTTATATGGTTCTATACTACGCAATTGACAAAGATCCCGAAGCTTCTAAAGAGTTGAATCGCCACCAGAATATAACGTTGTTTATGTGGTGGTGGACGCTTCGCGGCCTGGGCAGGGCAGGGCTGCATAACCAGTGCTAGAGTAAGGTGGGACCTCGGCGCAGTTATCTTAAGGGTATATAAAGTAATTCACTTGCTATACAACTTGTAGAAGCAGCTCTCATATGCAATGATGTTGCTTTCTCAATATAAAGAAATTTAAAGAACCCCAGGGATCAAAAGTTTTATAATTTCCTGATCGTCCCTAATCTTTCTCCACTCGCACTTAACGGAGGCTGAGGTTTTGATCTCAGTATACTGCACAGCACACAAAATTATATATAAACCCACAAGAAATCCACATAAAGGCACAACATATTACTGCTAAATGGGACTCTTCAGCTCACCACTACAGCGAATCATTGCCCTGTCGGGCGTGCTTGCCCTCGGCTTTCTTTTCACCGTGCTTGCCGGTGCGCTTTACCACAACTGGCTTCCGATGATATCAGGTGAGTTTTAAACTAATTGCTCTTCCCCAGGTCCGAAGATACTAACGACCTCTAAAGCTGCTGTGTTTCTCACTGCACAGATACCAACAATGGTGTGCAACCAATGGTCTTCGGATGACTTCATGTCAGAGTCCTCACAGTATGTTTGTCTCTTGTTGTACCCATACCAATCCAAGCCGAATACTAACACCTCACAGAACGATAGTGGACTTTGGGAAGTTTGTCACCGGTGCAATGACTATTTCTGGTATCGCAGTCCCATTGGTGTTGTTCCATTCGAACGTTATCAACCTGACTGCTGTCGTGCTGACTATTGTGGGTGGTCTACTGATACAGAGCACAGTGATAAGCTTTAACCAGTACTTTGAGAGTGACGAAGAGCTTACAGGGTTTGAGATATGACCTATTGGTATATTGATTGAGTGCACGATCACTTCTTCTCTCCGTTGATGGTAGCAACGACGTTTCTCTGATGTCTGTAGTCCCTGAACTCCAAGAGGTAGATACCCTGCCACGTACCAGTGGCCAGCTTGCCGTTGGCGATGGGGATGGACAAGGAAGCACCCACCAACGAGGACTTGATGTGACCAGCCATGTCATCGGGGCCTTCACCTGCGCTAGAGTGCCTGAACCTTCCCTTGTGGTCATCAGGGACCAACTCGTTCAAGGCGTCGTTCATGTCCAATCTCACATCGGAGTCCCAATTCTCATTGAGGGATAAAGCAGCAGAGGTGTGTTGAATGAACAAGTGTAGAATACCAACTTTGTACTGCGAGAGCTGTGGGAGAGCATTGGTGATCTCATCGGTGATGAGATACACTCCACGGGAGCGTGGAGCCAATGGGATCTTCTCTTGGGACCAGGACATTTCCGAGTACTTATGGTGGGAGTATAGCGTATATGCTGTGATAAGAATCAAGAAAAGACACTTGAAAAATCCAACTGTAGACATAAATTACAAATTGAAAGAGGAGTGCACGATGAACTTAACCTGTTATAAGCAATCCTGTGTATTCCGGACCCATATTTACCCCCGGAATTCTGCTGCTCTTATCAAGGCCTCGGCCATCTCCATGGTCAAGTATAAAGTCTCGAGGGGACCCATTTCCTCCCCCTGTCTATTCCTTGGTCTGAAGAGGAGAGCAGCGACAAGAACAATGCCATATTTGAAGACATTCGACGTCTCGAGGATCAATGAAGTGCACTGCGAGCCTCTAACTCCCGAAGAGTTCGCTCCATTCGGTACAATCATCTCTGCTCCACACCAGCTGAAGACACAGAAGAGCGTCAGTGCCAACTATGGTACAGCTATAAAATTACACAAGGTCTCTCGTATTGAGAACCACTTTGAGAAGACCGAGCCGCAGGTGCTTGCTACACCGAACTGGAACATCTTCAGGTGCTCACCACCGACTCATCTTATGAACAAGTCTGGGAACTCAAAGGACGCCGTGTATACTTCCAAAGTGCTGGAAAGACACCCATACTCTTCTCAGACTTTCCTTCCAATGGGTGTGGACAAGTTACAGTGGGCCTTTGTGGTGGTTTGTGCTGAAATGGATTCTGACAGAATGCCCAATCCGGAGACATTGAAAGCATTCATTTGTAAGGCCAACCAAGCCGTTACATACGCCGCAGGTGAGTCCTTCATTACATACTTAGCTTCCATCAGAAGTATACTAACAACCGACAGGGACATGGCACGCTCCTATGATCTCATTGGTAGACTCCCTCGACTTTGCAGTGATGATTCACGAGAATGGTATCCCTGAGAATGACTGCCAGGAGTGTTTGTTTGAGCCTGGATTTAAGGTGGTGATCCCAAAGGAGGCACTGGAGGGCAAGCCGTTCCACCAGAAGCTTTAGATGTATATAGCTGTGTGTACGTATAGAAGCAGTTAAAAACTTCGGGCCCCTTAGTTAGCAATTTCTAGAGTAAACGTGAGAACAGAGATCAGTAAAATTCCTGACATCAAAAGACGCAAAAAGCTAGCATAGCGGATTACTTTTCACCGGGCGAGGGACTACAGTATGATAAAAGTCAAATGTGAATTAAGTCAGACAGTGCGATAAGCAAAGCCCGTCGAATCCCTAGCGTATACCAAATACGCTGTATTACCCTTTTGAACCCAAAATACGAAACGAAAGCTAAAGAAAAAAACTCAAAATGTAGCCATAACACAGGTGCTAGTATAACACCTGGTCACATGATATCAATGAAGGAAGAAAGCATCAAGCATCTTACAACAAGAGAGCAGCAGCAGCGGCAGCAACGGCAACACCAGCGTACAAGTTGTTAGCAGCACCCTCGAAGGTGGTGATTGGTGGAATGGTGACGTTAGAGGCGTTGGAGGCTGGGCAGTCAGTGACCTCAGCACCACAAGAGGTGATGGTAGCCAAAACGGTAGACTCCTCAGCGACAACAGAGGTAGAGATGTTCTGAGCGGCAGCAACGGCGGCGACAGAGAAAAGAGCGATGTAGAACTGCATTGTAAAAGAGTGACTGAAGTTGGATCTGATGGATGAGGAAGGAAAGAGGAAATTAAACAGAAACAAAGAAATCAGGGATTCCCACCTCTATTTATATTTTCTAGAGGGACAACAAAAATTGTCCCGAGATCACAGATCGGGCTGCTTTGATCCCCTGGGGCTGCTGGCTTACTGGTTTTTTTTGTACACAAACCTGCAACTTGCTGCGGGTAGGCCATCATACAAACACCCAATCCGGAAGACTCTCCGCCACTTTTAGGCTGGCGCGGCCCCCCTTCGAGCTGCGCTCGGCTGCACAACAGGGGAATGTGGCTCCGAATCGGGAAGCTCGTTCGCTTCTTTGGGTAGCGGCCTCTTCGTGCGTCTGCGCAGAGGTGATTGTTCTGATCTGCTGCCAGTGTGTTGGGGTGTTGGCCTGGCCTGAGAGAAAGTGGGGATTCAGGATTGGCTGTTAGCCTTATATTACCAAGCTCTCCAAGAGTCTGAGCTGCGCAACGACATGCCTCATCCCCTGGAAACAATGCTTTGCCTTTATTGTGTATGTGCCATGTGGTAAGCTATTGTTTCATGGCTCTTTTTGGTAGCCTCAACTCATCCCAGGGTCTGTGGATCTAGAATCTAAAACAAGCTGCTCGCGCCCGCGCGGATACCCCCCGGTTTTCCCTAGTTCTAGACCCTTGTCCCATCGTATTGGCAGCCGCTCAGGCCTCAGCTGGGACTAATTTTCATGTAGTGTGAGGGCCAATCAGAGATCGCACGCGGCTGTGTCGGGTAACCGATACATCACAACCTGAGAAACCATACACAACCACGTGTACAAGCTGCTTCTCTGGTCAGCGGTGACTGGTTGGTTGAAGCTTGATCTGGGAGATGCCACCCCAAATCAGATGTGCCAGGCTCAAAGCGGGGTGTTGTGTGTTATACCTACACACACAGAGCCATATGGAACGCAGGTCTAAGCTTCACCTTCCGGTGTGTATCTCAGCATTGAATGTAGGATTCCTCATGCTCAACGGTGATCTTTGGTGCCCGCAATGCATAGTTCAGCTCACGATGATCTATCGTAGGGCAGCTACAAGGATCTTGGCTATGTATATTCATACTAGAAGATGTAGACTCTATAGGCCCCAGTTCTACAAATCATATGATGCTCGAATCTCGAGTCAATGGCTGCCCCGGACGTACCAGAGTGCCTTGGGCGTATCGACTCTAGACTCTATATGCGCGTAAATCAACAAAAACAAGCAGTTGTTGCCTGGTCAACGTGCAAAATGCTTTGCCGATCTTTCCAATGTCCATCATGTACATTCACATCTCAGTGCATATGCTCTGTTGCGGGTGGACAAAATATCCCTCTACAATTTTCTTTCTAGGTGTTCGGGTTTCTATCGAGCCCTCTGACCTCGCAGTCACAGTGAAAAATTAAAAAAAAAAAAAACCGGTGGTGCGCGCAGAGCTGGGCAAAAAGTGAAAAACCTTTGGAGACTTCCATTCACTACTTCAGTGTTCAAGAGGTATACAAAACAACAAGACAAAATGGTTTCCATCATCTCCAAGAAGAGAAAATTAGTGGCTGACGGTGTTTTCTACGCCGAGTTGAACGAGTTCTTCACCAGAGAGCTTGCTGAGCAGGGTTACGCTGGCTGTGAGGTCAGAGTTACCCCAACCAAGACTGAGGTTATCGTCAGAGCCACTCAGACCCAGGCTGTCTTGGGTGAGAACGGTAGAAGAATCTATGAGTTGACTTCCCTTGTTCAGAAGAGATTCAGATTCGCTCCAGGTTCCATCGTTTTGTACGCTGAGCGTGTCCAGGACCGTGGTCTTTCCGCTGTTGCTCAGGCCGAGTCCTTGAAGTTCAAGCTCTTGAACGGTTTGGCCATCAGAAGAGCCGCTTACGGTGTCGTTAGATACGTCATGGAGTCCGGCGCCAAGGGTGTTGAGGTTGTCATCTCTGGTAAGCTCAGAGCTGCCCGTGCCAAGTCCATGAAGTTCCAGGACGGTTTCCTTATCCACTCTGGTCAGCCAGTCAGAGACTTCATCGACGTTGCCACCAGACACGTTTTGCTCAGACAGGGTGTGTTGGGTGTTAAGGTCAAGATCATGAGAGACCCTGCCACTTCGCGTGTTGGTCCAAAGTCTCTTCCAGACTACGTCAAGATCATTGAGCCAAAGGAGGAGGAGCCAGTCACCACTCAGACTGTCAAGTCCTACATCCAGAAGCCAGTTGTTGAGGCTGAGGCTCCAGAGGCTGCTCCAGAAGCTGCCCCAGAGGCTGCTCAGTAAGAAATTCCTTTGTATACGTTGAATTAAATTCTGAGTAAATTCCATTGTAGCCTTACACGCAACTTTCTAGACGATATCGAGTGAAAAGTTGGCGCCGTACGTACGCGACTTATCGCAAGTGGTTACGAGCCCTGCGAATTTTCTATCGAGCCGTAAATGCGAGCCACATATATTTGATCAACAAAAGGAATCCCTTTTTTTTTATATCTACCGCCCTTGCTAACAAATAGACAAATATACACAATGGCTATCAAGTACAAGGACGTTCTGCCGCTCGGCAATGCCCTCATCGTTGCAGGTGCGTCTTCATTTCTTTCATTAGACGTATTATCAGAGTACTTACTAACACGCCACTAGGTGTCTTCTTCTTCCTCGGGTTGCTTTTGGGTAACCTGCCATATGACTTCAAGACACTCTATTCTGCGAACTCGACGGAAGCTGACTTTGCGAACTCGCTGAAGCACTACCAGACCTGGTTCGAGACACCAAGAGTGGCCATCCACATTCTTCATGCCTTCATCGGTCTGGGCTTCATTGGTATGGGTATCAAGATTTACAAGCCATCTGACGAGACCAAATACTTCGAGTACGGTTCTTTGCTCCTTTACGTCATCGCTGTCTGTATCTACTTGACCAACCTCAAGACGGGTGCCGAGAGTGCTGTTGTTGGCGAGTGGGGCGAGGTCGATTGGATGACTGGTGTCAACGTTATCGCTGCCTCCCAGGCCATGATTGTGTTCTTGCTCGGTGGTATCATCGCTCTCCAGGCCGGCCTCTACTACGCTGAGTGGGAGTACCAGCAGAGACTTGAGATCTTCAACAAGGAGGAGGCCGAGCGCGAGGCTACTGAAGCCCAGGCCGCTACTATCACTTCTGCTAAGAAGGCCCCAGCCAAGGCCACAGGCGCCGCCCCAGCTGCCCCAGCTGCCCCAGTCTCTACAGGTGCTACGCCCTTCAAAACCAAGCAGACCGCTAGAAGGTCCTCTCAGAAGGCTTGAGAAGCTGCAGAATGTGTGCCACAGGTAAATATAAATCCAACAATCAGTGAATTATCTAGCAGTACAAGTAAAATCATTCGGCTATAGAGATCTCCGGGGCGCTCTCGGGGCGCTCCCAGATACCGCAGCCCAAACATGTGTAATAATGAAAAAGATCTGAGTCGATGCGCCCAAAACTTGAGCATCGGCTTTTGAGATTTGTTTCATTAGTTTGAGTGTGTTGGAGTGCAACAAGTGTCTCAGAGGAGACTTTCCATCCATTGTCTGTCGCCAGAGTATCCCTGCTATTCCCTCTATAGCCAGCACTGAGTCATATCTTACAGATCACAATGGCCTCGAAACACAAGGTCGAGCACAACCCGGCGATCACGGGCGAAGTCGACCTCCAGCACGCCCTGAGGATCCTCCCAGAGAGCCTTCTGCCCTGGAGACCAGCAATCATGTCCTATACGGCTTCTCTATCGTCCACGGTGGCAGGATACCCACTTGACTCGATAAAGACGAGAATGCAAACACACCCATTCAAGGGCATCTTCGACTGCTTCACAAAAACAGTCCAGAAAGAAGGAGTGCGTGGTCTCTTCAGGGGCCTGACAGCACCGCTGCTCTCATCCTCGGTGGCAAAGGCCATCGGCGTCACAGTGTACACAGACGTGAAACCCTACACGGCCCAACTGCAACATTACACACTACCGCCCATCCACATCCCGGAGACAAGCTCAAAACAGATGAGGGCGTTCCTCATGGCCCTTAACAATGCACCAGTGTCGTTCCTGGCCGGTGCCGCCTCTGGTGCGGCGTGTTCAATGTTCGCCTGCCCCTTCGAGTTCACCAAGCTGTTCCAGCAGCTTTACATCCTCATGCAGGACGAGATGAACCTGAACCCACGCCGGATGCCCAAGACGACATGGGCGGTTGCCAAGCAGATCAGGCGCCAGGAGGGCATCTTGGGGTTGTATTCTGGCTTCAGACTGCACTTGATGAGAGACGCAGCGGGCACTGCGCTTTATTTCAGCGTGTATGAGACAGCCAAACTGCTCATTGACGGGTTCAGCGGGCAGGATGGTAAGCTCATGGGTACGAACATCCCAGTGGGCCCACTTTCTATCACAATGGCTGGCGCTTTATCAGGAGTAGTCTCGTGGATCTTCGTCTTCCCACTGGACACAGTCAAATCCCTGACTCAGAGAGACATTGTGTCCAACATCATCAGGGGCCTCGCCCTTAAACCGAGACAGCCAATCCTACTAAGACAGTGGTCGATACCGAGCAGAAAGCTGTATAGGGGGCTGAGTGTTAGTATAACACGGTCCGTCATCACGAGCGTTGTCTTCTTCTCCTCCTTCGAGTACCTCATGAAGCACATCACCTAATTGCATTAACCACAATACTGCCAGTTGCATCACTAACTACATTCACAACGTTGCATATAGAAAGAGTACACATTCTCATATACTACTAAACGTACATTGGCTCACTTCGTGTCCCTTTTCGTACTCCTGCGTGTGCTCTTCTTCCCGCTGGTCTTTGCACCCTTGGAACGGTCGGGTTTACTTACCTTCCCGTCCCTTACATCACTAGAGACTTTCTTCTTCTTGCCTCTCAAAGTTAGGCTTTGTGCCTCGTCAGAAGGCTCAGATTCAGCCTCATAAGACGTCTTAGGACGTCTGGTTCTCTTGGAACGTCTCACAGTAAGCTCTTTTCCACTCTCACCATCAGATGCTTCGTCTTCTAAACTGTCGGACAACTCTTCCTTCTGAGATCGCAAACGACGGATTTTAGCGGCGGGAGTCTCCTTCAGAGCCTCTTCCAGATCTTTCAAATCTTTCAGAGCCTCACTGGTCTCAGGGACGGGCAGTGCCTTCCGGTTGAATGCATGCTCTTCCTCCTCTTTGGCAGTTTCAGTCACAGCAGGAAGAGCATCTGGCAGCTCCTTATCCTCATCTTCAGTTGGATGATGCCCCGAAACAGTCGGCTGATGCTCAACAAATGCATTGGTAATGGCAAGCTCACGGAGCGCTGCTGAGGCATTGACACCACCTTGAGCAATCTCCGCAAGTCTCCTTTGTTCGTCTTCCTCACGCTGTCTGGCCTTCTCCAATTCTTCATCTGTGTTGGCACCAACAATACGACCACTGCGAGTTTTCATGATGATGTGGTCCGGGCTTAATGGAGTCGAGGATTTGGCTTTGCGTGTTCTTGGTGTGGCCTTTGAGCTTCCGAGCGGAACAGGTCCTGGAGTGATTGGTCTGGGAGAAATCGCCTTCAATCCATTATGTGTGTCATCGTCATCACTTGATCTTGAAGGGGACGTGTCACGAGCAGCCTCATCCTTCTCAACAGAATCTGATGCTCCCTCGTTAGTCTCAGTGTCTTGGACGGCTTTCAGTGCGGGAACCACTGGAGCACCGCCAGTCACACCAACAGCTCCATCAGGGGGCCCCATAGCTTCGCCAGCATCGTTTGTTGGGACTTCACTTGGCCCTTCCTGTTCCAGTGTTTCTTCGCCACCAGCAGTAGCAGAGTCGGTGGCCTTCAGCACTTCGTAGGGTTTGTCTTCCTTCTTCGACCTCTTAGAAGATTTCCAGCCTCTCAAGTAACTCCACCCTCTCTTCAACAGCGAATGTTGCCTCTCGATATCAGCGGGAACGGCTTCAGACTCAGGCTCCACAGGTCCATCGTTGGGTACATCAGCACCATAATCAGGCGGACTATCATCAGGAGCGGTAAATGCACTATTGTAAAACGCACTCGCAGCACTCGAAACATCAAAAGCCTCATGCATAACGGTATTGGTGGCACGTGAGACAGCAGCATCCAGTTCTTCTTGAATGAATTGATCCCTAGTCTCATCGGGAGCATCAAACGTCTCACCAACAATTTCATTGGCAGCAGCAGTTGCATCAGAGACGGCTTCCAATAACCTGTGTGTGACTCTTGATACAAGATGCTCGTGGCCCTCAGTCTGGGTTGCCACAGATCCTGTTTCAGCTTCCGCTGCGCTCACTTCATCTTCGACTGGCTCATGAACCAGCGTCTCCACAGCACCAATGAGAGTCTCCGCAACATCCACAAGAACACCAGCGTCCTCTTCACCCTGAGCCCGATCTTGCAAGTTGTCTGTAGACACTGGCTCAGATTCAGCAATATCACCACTCTCTACAGGAGGCATCTTCATTGGCGTCGATGCATCAAAGGCTCCAGCATGACTCTTGTCCCGGGTATCCTCTGTCATAGTCTCATTAAACTCAGTTCGTAGAACAGTGGTGTTCAAATTTGAAGTATCAACCGCAGATACATCTGCAAAGCTCTCTACCAGACCCTCCACTGCTGTGACCAGACCAATACCAGACTCACCCAGGGCAGTCTCAAACATTTGTGTAGCGATCTCAGAAGCCTCCTCAGCAACAGCATCCTGTGCATTGGCAAGTTCCTCGATTTCATGGTCATCAGCCAAACCAGTGACACCATCTGTGAAAACCTCAACAGCACCAGCAACTTCGTCGACAGAATCCTTGATGATAGGAGCGGCCTCCAGTAAAGAATCAACAAAAACACCACCAGCTGATTCACCCAGAGCCTCAGTCTGAACCGTATCAATAGTTTGAATCACGCTGCCAGCCACGTCAGGCACATGCTCCATTGTGAGTCTCATTCCATCAGCGACAGACTTGTCAAAATCCTCCAGGTCCTCACCTAGAACAGCCTCTGCCGTGAGCAACGCGGCAGCCTCGAGGTTCTGAAAGAGATGTGTAGATCTTGGAGTCTCAGCAATTGCAGGCCCTTGGACTTCATTTGCCTCTTCTGTTTCAACTGGCTCCTCTTTTGGCAAGGCCAGTTGCCCTTGAATTGGCTCTTCAGCTTTTTGCTCCTCTGTAGCATTGCCATTTGCACTAGTTGGTATTTCCTCAACAGGCCTGCTTATGGAAGATGTCTCAGCTCTAGCTGAGGAAGACCGAAGCGAGTTGACAAATATCTGAGATGAGTCAGCAAATGACAGTGATGGCGTATCTCGTTTAGCAGGAGTTGCATCAAAAAATGAAACGAACGAGTGATGATTTTCTACTATGGAGTTATCATGCGCAACTTCAGCTGCTGGTGACCTCGTACTCTCCTTTATGGCCTGTACGCTCTCAGGGGATTCGTCCGGCAGCTGCTCATCATCGCCATTCTCTGACAGGTGGTCACCGATCTGGTCTCTTTCAGGGGATGGTTCATCATCAGAGTGCAATACTGACAAGTCTTCTTCCTTGATGTTACCAAACATGCTGTGGGAGGGACTTCCATATGGCTCGTGGTCAGAGTCGTAGTAGACCTCTTCTTGATAGACTGGGGACCCAGGCTGAGATTCGACTTTTGGGTCATTTTCTGGCTCCATCTCAGCATTAGGCCCAGTGACTACTGGTTCAACTGGTTTGACCTCAGCTTCTCCAGCTTGAAGTTCCGTAGATTGCTCAGATTTGCTTTCAGCTGGGCCAGTCTCGGCAATGACATCATCTGCGTCAATTGGGACCTGAGAAGGTTCATCTATGAGAGCGTCATCTCCCTCATGAGCTTCAGGATCTTTGAGGTGCCCACCAAGCGCAGTATATGCTAGAAGCTCAAAGTTGCTCCCATCAAACGTGTTCATAGCATGCTGAGGTATAGCACGAGCTTCGGCAAGACAGGTGTCGGCATCAACCTGCTTTTCAAGGTCATCAGATCCCGAGTACTCTTCGTCAACTTCTTGAAGATTCACGAGTTCAGCGTCAATATCTGCTTGGTCTTGCGCGTCGGCTTCGGCAGCGTTTTCAGTGCTGCTGTGATTATGTTGAGCGGAACCCTTCTCCAATTCTTCCTCATCATCCTCGCTGTATCTCTCAGCAGCAAGATGCTCTTTGTACTCTTCATCATAGATGTATACAGATTCACTGTCGTAATCATCGCCATCTTCCTCTTCAGCATATTCATGGTCGCTTTCATCATCAGCTGCAATGGCCTCTGTGTGATCAAGACGCCTGGAGTACATGCTTTCATACTGTGGTGTGACTTCATACTGGACAGAGTCATCTTTGAACAACGCTGGATCATAATGAGGCGTGACATTTTCTTCGCTGTCATCTTCACTAAGGTCTATGACTTCCTCGGACTCATCGTATACCATGCTCTGCGGTTCAGCGTTGTATCGCGATGTCTGATACAGGTCATCATTGGAGCTCTCAGCGTATTCCTCGTACTCTTCCTCGGCATCACTCTGAGAGCCGATTTCTTCAATCTCAGCCTCTAATATATCTTCGGGTTCTTCTACTTGAGGTTCAGCTTCCTTGCCGCCGTCTTCAAGAATGTGCTTGAGCCTTTCGAATGCCGCGGAGTTCACCTCATGGTGCTCTTCCACAAGCTTTCTCTCACGCTCCAGCTTCTCATAAAATTTCTTCTCTTCCTCGGCCTCCGTGGTGATGATATTCCTGGCTTTGAGTTTCATTGAGTGGATCCAGCTGACAACGTCATCGACATTCTCATCAGATGCTGGCGGAATCGACCGTGTGTTGCCGCTCTCCGTCGTAGAGAGATGCGATGGGCTCTGTCCTCGCCGTACTGACATTGTCACAGGTGACGTCTTCCATGCGCGTCTTGCAGGTGTAGTTAGTCGTCTGAAGGGAGACCCCGGTGTCATTGTGGAGAAGTCCCATGCTCTGCGATGAATCGTTTTCTCTGTTGATCCGGGACGAGTGCTAAGCGATCTACCGGATGTAGGGTGGCCCGCAGCAGCAGAGGCAGGCGTCAAAGTGCCTTTTTCTTCCGGTTGTTGACTCATATATTCCTGAAGATTCAGATTCGATGAATTGGTGCTATCGTCGGGCGCGTTAGTCTTCAATGGCTTAGACTCCGCAAAGTGTTAATATATACCCTGTAAATGATCGTTTGTTTGTGTACGCTTTCGAGTGTCTGGTGAAACCCGTGAGAGGATGACAGATCATTACTGCGCGATCTGCTGTGGAAGCTGAATACAAACAATGGCATAAAAAGGGACGTAGAATGCCAATACGCGCGCCATATTACTCATTTACGCACTTGCTGCAGTTGAAATCTCAATGGCTTCAGATTCGAGGATACCGCCCGTGAGAGTCGGATTTTATGATCCGTTCAACGTGTACGAACAGCTGGGCCCGGTGCTACAGGCCAAAATCCATCTCACCAACATCCATTGGAAAAAGGGTCCTGAAGAGCCGCTACGATCAATTGCCTCGTTGCCAGTTCAGTTTGAGGAGGAGACACCAAAGTCATTTGACAACAACACGCTAAGCGTCCTATCATGGGAGGCCATACCTACCGATCAACAGAAGCACCGCGTCGTGGACATGTTGCAGATTCCATTCGTTCGTGTGATGTTCCTAAAGTGTGAGGACACAGACGCCTACAGAGCCACAGTGCGCCCCTTGATCAAGGAGTGGATGAAGTCCAATGTCACTGGTGCACACGGCCCGATTGAGTGGTATTTGATCTTCCATGGCGGCGACTCCAAGTCCCAGACTCGTCTGTTTGAGAAGCTTAAGACAGACTTTGACGCCAACGTCAATACAGAAAACTGTCTGCACATCAAGGAGAGATACGAGGACCCAGCGGAGCAACATGAGCTCTGGGGATCACTTAACCTATCGCTGAAGCAGAGCATCATCGCATCATTCTCCAAAAGAGTTGAGTTACTACGAGCTGGGTTAGCATCTATCCAAGACGTCGATGAACTCGCTTTCCCAGTCTACTTAGTGCTTAAAGAAGGTTTGGCACTACAACTCCTCCAGCTACATCTCCTAGAGGACTCCTTGGCAGAATTTGACCAGTTAAGTGAAGCTGTCTCCACGCTAAGCAAGAACACAGCACTGTTCCCTTCACAACGGTGGCATGACCACGATCATCGCTGCTTGGAGAAGTACATCGCACAACCAGCGCTCATACGCAACGTCCAGGATTTTACTTCTCTCTACGACCTCAAGACGTTCATCTTCTCCAAGGTATTTGCTATCTTTGAAGGACTCAGTGATGCTGCGACGTCGCTGTCTTTGTCATCCCTCCATATTGCAGAGTTCCTGAAGAGGTTGCACGTTTTCATACACGATGTTACGGCTGACTTCATTAATGATTCCGAAGACTCCATAAGCAAGAGCATTTGGTCATATACGATAATCAACGATGTGATGTCCTTGGATCTCTGTTCAAATATGACCGCCATTGGTGCTGATGAAGCCGGTGAGTCCGACCAGGTCTCTGAGAAGTTTGGCGATTTGCTGCTACTTCAGCGGTCAAAGTTTCTAATGGTGGGCCAGGGGTTCGACTATCGTATTACAGGGGTGCTGACCGATATTGAAGTATCGCTCTCTTACAATCAACCAGAAATCTCATACGAGCCCTTGAAGAAAGTGCTTGAGACAGAGAAAGCATTCCAGGACCATTTCATCCTCTTAACTGAGACAGCAATCTCTCATTTCGGTATCGCAAACAGACCAAGAACTGTAGATGCTCTTTCAATTGACATTGCCCTCTTGGACTATGAGAACAAACAGTATGAGAAAGCAGCAATTGTTCTCTCCACGTGTCCGGAGTTCTATGGATCACAAGGCTGGAACACCATTGGATATACACTGTTGGACACGTACATCGACTGTCTCGAGCACATGGATGAGTCATGTGAGTTCTTCACATCAGGGGAAGAGGCTCTAAGTAAGACAGATCTACTTTCGAGATGCTACGTTAGCGTCTTGACCTCTCTCAGCGAGCACAGTAGCGCACTTCCTTCAAGCCTGGTGAAAAAGGCAGTACACCACCTGTCCAGCACGCCATATGATCCAACCAGTGAGCAAACTACTGAAACTGAGAACTTCTTGTCCATTACAACTGCTGTGTCTTTGTTCTCAAATGGAGATGATTTGTACCAGCTGGACGTCCATTTAGACAGCATGGTACCATACTGTGTTACCCTCAGAGATGTGAAGCTGATCATGGTGAACGCATCAGGTGAGACTCTTGAGATGACACAGGACTTCATCGAAGTCATTCCAGGCAAGTCTACTGTCCAGCTTACGACCACCTCTATTCAATTCGGCTCATTTACACTGTCATCATTCACCGCGCAGCTTGGCCCAGTGTCTATGATGCATATCTTTGAGGGGAAGTCTGAGCAAGCTGTTGGGGTTTACAGCGTGGCTATAAACACCAAAGTCACCATTGGCCACTCTACAGATCTCAAGCTCGATGTGAAGCCTGTGTCCGTCTTCATTAATGTTGTTGAATCAATCGATAATGTGGTACTCAACGTTGGGAAGACTACTGATGCCTTCTCGAACTTTGAAGATGTGGTGATCAAATCTGAGGACGGATATGTCGTAAAGCAAGAAGCTATTACAGAAGAGTCTATAATTGTCTCTTCCTTGGAAGGTCCTTGTCGCTATGAGGTCATCATTCCTTTCTGTATGTCAGAAAACCCAAGGAGTAAGCTGTTGGACCTGAGCGCCTCTGTCTGTTACAACATAAATGGACTACCTAGACGACAGACCGTTACTAAAGTACTGGACCCGGCACCGAGTATCGCTGTTTCTGTGCAAGACATCTTTATGAGCGATGGCTTATTCTCGAGATTTACTGTTGGTTCATGTGAAGCCACAGTGCCCGTCAGACTTTTATCTGTTAAGCTCCATGGCAATAAAAGCTTTGATGTCCATTCGCCATTAGATGCCGGTCCTCTGATTGCGTTTGGCGACCAACCGGGTAACTACTTTTTCAAGATTGTGGAGAAAGACGGTGCTTCACCAATGGAGGAGGAACATCTGGACCTCAAGATAGAGTACAGAGAGTTGAATGATGAGATTCAGCAAGTATGGAGACATTTGCTCAAGAAGGATCTTGAAAGAAGGGATCTCGTGCAGTACTTGGACTTGCTCACGCATATATCCAATCATCTACACTTCGACCACAATGTGTATGTGATGTGCAATGGACTGAAGGTGGTGAACCCAGCTGGTATACAGTTAAGCTCTCTCGAATGTGCTCCAATGGCAGATAGACCTGAGCTTCTCTCGGTTTTGAATCGGCGTGTTCAGAGCACGAACGAATTCAAATCATCGGAGATCACATTCTCTTCGAGACTGCTCACAATCAGTGTGCTGATTCCTACTGTTGAAGTTGTGCACACTGTGGAGCTCAAAACAGGCCGGTCAATGACTTACATTGAGCTTGGTCAGAAGTTATCTGCTTCGCTGGACATTTCCTCATTAGTGAGCTCCAGAGTGGAGAAGAAGCCAGAGAGAACTACTGGTAAGAAGCGCGTACTGTTCAAGGGTGAGGAAACTTCTTTGAACAGGTACTCTGTTGAAGTTGTGGCCAACCACGACATGTGGATCGTCAATGGGAAGACCAAGTTTGTGGTGGACATCAATAAGAACGACAAGAAATTACACACGTTCCCAAGCGTTCCATTGACACTAATTCCATTGAAAGTTGGGAAGCTCTCATTACCGAAGATCAAGATCAAGAATCTGAACATGACCAGTAAGAACGAGTATTTGATGGAGGTTGACTACAAGAACGAGAGTGAGACGGTGGATGTTGTGTCTTCAACTACTTGATTTCTCTATAGAATGTATGTACAAATGCTCAGACGGTGATGATGCCATTGAGTAGTGAGTTGGCCTCTGGCTTATCGGCGACAAGGTCCGGTTTGATGCCGTTTTCCAAGAGATACTTCTCAGTAGTCGGTCCAATGGATGCGATGTTGATCTCCGGAAGGTTTGGTAATGTCTTCAAGTAATTTACAATCTCATGTGTTCCCTGTGGACTGAAGAAGATCACCCAACAGTTCTCGCAATGTTCTCGGAACGAGTTCTTGAATCTCTCGATGATCTGCGGCTTCTCCATTGTGCGGTATATCACCACTTCCCTTAGGTTGTAACTATGAGATAGGAGCGTCTTTGGGATGATGTCTCTTCTCGTTGCACCGGTAAAGAACGTCACTCTCTGGGTGGAGTCAATCGTCTTGAGGATCACCTCTGAGAGAATGGTGCCATTCCCTGCATCGGCGCCACCAGCCAGTCGTGTGAACCCTAATGACTTCAATACTTTCTCAGTCGCTGGCCCGACAGTGAACACGAGCTTCTTTAAGATCATGGCACGTTGGCTTGCCGTGATGTTCTCTAATGAGTACACCAGTGCCTCCACAGCCCTCTGAGATGTGATAATAAGCGAATCTGTGTCTTCAAGGAACTCCTGCGACGTCAGATATCCAGTGATGAAAGACAGCTCTTCGTGCGTGTGGTCGAGCAACGGCACGAACGTCGTGGTGAACCCCGAGGCACCAAATACGTCATTGTACGGATCCTGTGGCACTGTTTGGTTCTTCAGGAAGAGCACATTCCTTGTTGCCGTCATTCTGGTGTATTTCTATGCAATTTGAGAGTGCTGACCTTCTTCTCTAACCTCATTTGCCAGTACAAATGAACCGCTGCGGAAATCCATGGGGACATACACAGCAGGTTCGCGACACTGGTCCGGGCACTACTCAGCCAATATCTACATGTCAAACTCGCAATAGAATGCAAGGCCTTTCTTGTCAGTTCTGTATGTACACGGTCCCCTTCAATCACTGATTCTTCTCCGCAAGTTCTTCAACATACTGCAGCACCGTCTTCTGCTTCTCAGGCGCGTCCTGTGGTCTCTTCCATGCGTCTGGGAAGTCGTTGTGTAGCGTGGCCCTGGCACGGATCTGATTCTTACGTCTGGCGAGTCGGGCTTCAACATGTCTCTGGTCAAGTGGGATATCACTGAAGTCTTCTTTCAGGTCCTTGGCCTCCTTTAGCAGTGCCGTCAGCGTATCCGCAAGGAATCTTGTGTTTTGTAGAGGCTCTGGGAATCTTTCGGATGCCAACTTGAAGGTGTCTGTGGTGGCATCGTATCTCACACCGGCAATGACCTTGAACTTGTGCGCCTCCTTGCTGTTCAGTCCCAAGTCTGAGACCTTCACTGTGAGCACAACTTTACGGTTAGCGGCGAAATCCGGCTCTCCCAGGTGTGTGGTGTATTTATATGTCACCGGCTTGCTTCTGTTTGGCTTGTACTCCTGTCTGTACTTGGCCAAGTGGGGCATCTCGTATGCCGCTATTCTGTTGTACTCCCTCTGTTCTCTGTGGTCTCTAATGATCTCCTGTGCCTGTTCTGGGTATTCGTCGTATCCAAACTTCTCTGGGACGTAATCGTCCTCGAATCTCTCGTTGGCGAGCTCATACGCAGCAGGCTCACCTCCGTAGTACAGTTTCTCAATGATTCTCTCAGACACACCAGTATGCTGTGCTGTGGACTTCAAAGCGGTCAATTCGACATCGCTGGTCTTGAATTTAGGACCAAGTAATGATCTTCTTTTTTGAAAGAGCTCCAGAATCTCCTCCGCCGGTAGGCCCTGCCACTTCTCCGGGTGCAAATACAGATCCTCCGAGAGGCGCACGACAGAGGTGCTGAACTGTCTTATCGTTCTGAGCCTGAACATATCCCACTAGATATCCAATTCCGATATGTCTTATACAGGGGTAGCGAATGTATGGAGGTGGGTATTCGACGAATTTTTCACCTTATAGGCCGGCTCGCGAATTTAAGGTCAAATGTGGGTGCGATCACCATCGCATCAACAGTACATACGGAGCTCCATCCCCGGATTCTACAACATTGCAATTGAGCAAAACAATCACGTACTTCAACAATGAAAAAAAAGCTATAAAAACAGTGGATCAATAATAGCACAGGAAGCAAAAAAAGATAAACAGACAGGTAACCGGATTATACACAGAGGAAAAGCAGAGAACAAAGAGGCCAACTCAGTTAGCGATGGAGGTGTCGACCAGGGACTTTCTCTTCTCCTTCTTTTCTTTCTTCTTCTTCTTCTTCTCCTCCTTGGACAAACTATCGGAAGCCCTTTTCTTGGAAACCTTCTCCGGCTCGGAGTGAGCAGTCAGGTGCGGTGGCAATGGCACTGGCGCGTGGGTCACAGTGGTGGTCTGCGATACGCCGTTGGACTTGTCCTCAATGTATTTCTCTTTCAAGGCCTGGTAGATGACCAACTCCTTGTTGTAGGCCTCTTTCCACTTGTCCTTCTCTGCCTCGCTGATAGCGGCCCATTTCTCAGAGATATCCTTGGTGATCTCGGTTGGGGAGAGAGCTGGGAGACCCTTGGAGACTCTGTCGTTTCTAATGGCCTCACGGATATATGACGAGTAGGCAAAGAACACAGTCAGTGGCTTCTTTGGAGCGTATGGGTCCTTCTCTGCCTTTGGCTTCTTTTGCTTACCAGTGGCGACTGGTGCTGGCTCCTCGAGCAACGGCTCCGTCAAGCTAGCAGGGTCCACGGAGGTTGGGAGCTGTGGGACGTCCAGTACTGGGATATCCAACACCTCGTCGTCACCGGCAATGGCATGGGCAGTAGAATTGACACCCCCGGCAGCACTGGTCAGCAGCTTCAGCGATTCGGCGAGGTCGCCGAAGATCTTGGTTGAGTCCTCATCGCTATTGAGCGACGCGTTGTAGAAGTTGACGGTGGCAGCAGAGGCGTCGTTTGCGGCCTTGGAAAGCTCATAAAGAGACGACACAAGCTGTCGACATTGTTAGTAAGGTAACACAACCAGACAGGTTCCAGTGTAGTTACTCACAGCGTCCTTGGCGGCCTTGAGGTGTGCTGGCATTATTTTGGTGCGGTGTTGTTGTTATCGCTGTGTGGGCGTTGCCAGGGTGCACTGTCTGGGGGAACAGTGTAGGCAGAAGGAGTGAATTTTCGCTAGGCAGGGAACCTCCCGCGTTTTAAACAGTGAAAATTTCTTCCCGCCGCGCTCTCTGCCCTCTGGCACCCACTAGGCAGTCATTGCCTACTACGTATTTCGAGAATGAAGAGCAACCGCGTAGACTCCTGCCCAGGGGCTTGGGAGAGAATTGGCCCTTGGGCGCGGGACACCGGCCGGCGGCCAGGCTTGTGGGCCAGAGGCTACTGCCTGGGCCCTATCGCTGAATATGTCTAAACAACAAAAACAAACTGTGGTATCATTGGAATTTAAACTGCATGGCGGCTGCAACAAGCTATTGAGAAGATCATCACTAATCTCCCCTGTATTCTCGCCACCCGATATATAACCGCAATAAACGCGCTTAACTCACGTCGATATCCCAGTTCTCACCACGACAACAACTCTGAAAGGTAAACAAACGCGTACATACATTGCAGCTCCCCATTTAAGCTACACTATATAATCAAATTTGCGCTTTCAATTTCTAATTAGCCAAAATCAAATTTATAAATTATCCCAGATCAGTTCGTCTCTTCGTTTTATGTAATATGCTGTATGTCTCCGTGGTGTCCTGTATAGCGAACTTTAATCTTAATATGATATAGTGGTTCTTAGTGCATGAAGTACTTAGTACTCGCCGTGGAGGTAGAAGTAAATGGTTGTAATGCCAGCGTACTCCTTTTTGTAGGTGCACCTATGAATAAATATAGCTATTGCGGGAGTGCGGTCAGCGGCTCATGTGATGACAATGTTCAGCTTGACAATTGAGAGCTCATTATCAGCACCAAGCCCCCATTGTGGTCTAGAGGAAGACCATCTCCGACTCTTCTTCTTCCCCATATAGACCTTCTTATGGTTTATGAAAACCTCACGAAGGATACGGCCCATGTCAGTGCATATCTCTTCTTTCTTCAGCTTGGAACTCGAAGGCTTAAGCAATGTCATGTCCAGCTTCACATGTTTGTCCTTACCTCTCTTGCTCAGTTTGAAATCCAGGGACACTTCGAATCTGTTCTCTGGAACGTCATGAGTCAACAGGGTCTTGTCAAACCGACGATCGTGGAGCTTGATGTCAAAGTAGAGGAAATCCAGGATACACCAGCGCAGGATGTCGTTCTCAGTAATGCTCACTCTCGACAGTGACTTGCTCATGTCCAAGTTCCGTTCAGTCATCTCACCTTCCAGTGCCAAATGCTTCACAATGAAGTCGTAGTCCACCTTGGTGTTACAGAAGAACAGAGCGTTCATGGAGTCTGCAAAGGGCAAGCTCATCACCTTCTTACTCTTCTTTGGCTCTCTCATTGGTACTGTATCCCCAGCATACATTGCGATCTGGTATGGGTTATGTATCACTGCATCAACTTCTTCAAACCGCCGTTTGAGCCCCACACTTGACTCTCTGGGGATGGAAGATACTGCTGGTGGCAAGCTCGGCATTGGGTAAGCCTCTCTCTTGGCAGGTGGTAGCACATCATAGGATCTTTTTGGCCGTGGGCCCTGTGTTTGATATGCCGATGGTCTCCCTATCTGGAGTGATGGGAGTGACCCGGCTCTCCCGACAAACTGTGGCGGTGAGATCAGTGGTAAGCGGACACTCGCTACTCTGTTCACTACGTCTTGCTGGTGTACGGGGACTTCTGCACCGGCCATGAACTCACGAGCAGATGGAAGCTTCTGCAGCTGTGACCCTTCCGAGCCCCATGGTGAAGAAGCGCTCGATGGCGCTGTGTGGGTCTCGGGCGTCATCCCGCTCGACATGGATAATCTTCTCGAGTTGCCGAACGACACATAGGGCAACTGCACTCTCTGGTGAAGCCTCAGTTGGTGTTGATGTTGGTATGTCTCTGAGCCATATGGGAGTGGAGAGAACACCGGCTGGTACTCTGGGGAGGAGTACTGCGACGATGGGTATGTATTCGGTGGGGCGACAGGAGTGTAGACCACTCGTGGCCGGGAGCTTGTAGCTGGCATCATATGCGAATGTGCCACTGGTATTGGCAAAAATGTGCTCATGGTAGGTACTGATGATGGAAAAAAAGCCATTGGGAGATGAAAATGTCCCTGTGATTGGCGCTGGTGTTGAGGTGCTGTCTCCCTGGCTGTTGGATGTGTTATATGTGCGAACCGCTTCTGCCCGGTATGAGGTACGGTACCAGCACCAGTGCCAGATGCCAGGTAGTGGTGGTAGTGCACACCGATACTGGACATTCCTGGTATATATATATATAGAGAGAGAGATCTTACTTGTAGTAATCTCTGTTCGGTTGTTGAAAGAGAATCGTAGATTTGAAACTGGTATAATTGTCTGTGGAGCAAAAATAAATGTCGTATGGCGAGTGATGTGATCCACTATATGCGAGACATCACACACAGCTTTGATTAGCACCGCTAAGGGATTCCTTTGCCCTTCTGTTTGTGAGAACATATACGGTAGATCCCTAAAGGCTTATATATAAGTAGCCAGCCGAGTACACCGTCACGCTGAAGGCTTAAGGTTCTGTGGAGTCTGAAGCACTGTAGCCAAGCATTCAGTAGACATGGCGACACATCACCCTTTGTGAGATTTCTTGATGGCCACTGGGGTTTTTTTCTAATCGCCTTCGGCTGTGGGCTCATGCTAATGTCTGCGCCAAGATGCCTAATTATGCGCTCTATAGTAACCTCTCTCTGCGGGGCAGTGCGAGTCTTGCATGGCTGCTCAATACTCCAAGTCCATGGTAGTAGCGGGCGGGGACCTTTTATTTGTAAGGGTGAACAAATGGCCATAGTTGCCATTGATGAATGAATTCATGCGGAGTGATTGTGTCGGCTCAGGTTGGGGGCAGCGGTCTTCAAGTGTAATAACCCGTGAGTTTCCTCCTGGATGATTTGCTAGCAATTGATAGGACGTAAGTACTACGTCGTCATGGAGATCTTGAAGTGGAGGTCCAATGGTTTTCGATCTTAGGCCCTAGACAAATGGCTGCCTCAAGTTTCCAGACTCTCCCCAAACAAACTATAATATATCACCCAGCTGTTAGATAGCGGCACGAGACACCTCCATTCACTTCCAAACACCAAGCTGACTCCTGATATTTCGGTCACTTGTCCGGGAAGTACCTAAATCGTCACTCTGTTCTATGGGCACGATGCTAATCAAATATTCGGTCAGTCATAGATGCATGTCAAAACATCATTTAGCTATTCTCTAGATAAAAAATTGACAGTCTGTAGAATCATCACGTAAGTCTCAAAACCATCTCCTTGTCCGCGTGGTACTGTGTGTAGGCCTAGACTCCAGGGGTGTCTTCTTGTGTGTCTCATGTTTCTCTGTGTGTGTTGTTCTTCACATATCGCATTGCCTGCTATGTCCCAGATATGTCTCGAGCGTACATACTACAACATTATGTCACTTGTTCGATCAGTTCAAGGGAAGATAATTCTCTGCACTTTTGTGCTCTAGCTAGAATGGCTGATCACCAATGTTGCTACAGGAGATAAGTGGAGTGGGCGTTTCAATAAACCTCGGTCCATGAATGTATACGCATGTCAGTCTCTAGATCTGTACAGAACTTAGAACTGAGACTTGAGTAAAGCTATGGCTCTCTCGTGATCCGATCGCTCATGACGCGTCTGGCTAAAAGTAGGCTTTCAACTGTTAGTCCCATAACCCCGGCCGGTGGGACCAGCTAGATCCGTTCAATGCAGCTCATAAATCTCAGAATCATTATATGCGTAGTATAGCATGTGGCAATTACATGAACACCTTATATTCACACATGGCCTCCTTCCTCCCCGGCGACGGAATTATCAGAAGCTCCTGTAGATCAGGGGCCGCCTCAGCAGTAGACGCTCCTGTTAAAGGAGGACCCTCAACCAATGAGAACCCGTCACTCGATCAACTGGGTATACAATCACAAAAGGTCTCCCCAACTTCAATGTACAGTATATTAGTTTCCTGCAAGGAAACCCCTATAAATATCTGGTTCCTGGATCTGATCTGGGTATAGTCTCCATAAACCAATTGCATACGCTACTGCGCGCGCGGTGATTACATATTAGCGCCTATGTATTTTGTAAACTCTAAACTGTGCATGGGTGCGGCCCGCATACATTACTGTCATGTAATTTGTCTCCCTACTCTCGTCTGTCTTAAGTTTAATTGTGTCTAGCGGCATTGTTGCGGCAAAATTATCAAATGGCCATGCACTTATAAGTTGAGTAAGAATATCTCTATTAACGATGTGATCTGCGATCTACAACAGGCACCCTATTGCTGTCTGGCTTCTTTCCCATATCCATAGTAAACAAGGACTCAAAATCAATGCTTAATATGTCAGCTATTACGCAGACTACACTCAGATCATACCCAAAGTGATCCTACCGTCGATATAGCATGCTTGGGGCTGCTATGTTGAACCTTGTTTCAAAATCCTGAAACAAGCTCATCTGAGACTACTCCGCCTAGATCGCTATATATGAGAGAGCAGAGGCCCCGCTGTTGGTTGCTGAGACCTAACGATTCTTTTTATTCACTTACCTAGGAGTACCTAGCTTACAGGCAAATACTTGAGCAAAGCAGCAAGAACATATGTGCAGGAGCACAGTATATTATACGTTTTAGACTTTGCCTTGTACATCCTGTACAGGTGCTATAGCAGCAGCCGGCATGGAGTCTCTTGACATCTTGCTGCAGATAGAATAGAGTGCTGTGAATAGGAATTGAGGGCCTTGTGGGATCAATCTTTACCTAACAATTCGCATCGAACTTAACGTCTCGATCAGGATATGATCGATCTATCTATACCATTACTTGGCGGGCATCCGCAGCTTAGTTGGCATTGCCCGCTCTCCAATTCTACACTTTATAAGATTCTATGCAACTTGCTTTTCTGTGAAACGAGGGGTGAAGGCAGCAGTATGACTTCGGCTGATTGATCACATCTGGCTTGAAGTGAGGAAGATAGAAAGCAATTCGACTCTATGAAGTAATAGGTGAAGTTCAAGTGCTGCTCTCACTCCTTACCAATGGCGCCTAGAGAAGTTACAATGCATGATTACAAAAGCTTAAGTCTTGTTTTCTCTGATATTGTATTTTCCGTTAAACAAATATATAAAATAGAGATTTTAATTAAACGAGTGTAAGAAAGGCTCAGTCACGTGACTTTTTGAGCTTTTTATAATCTGGTCTAGCGCAGAATATTTAAACTTTGTGAAAGGCATCTTGGCCGAGTGGTTAAGGCGAAAGATTAGAAATCTTTTGGGTTTACCCGCGCAGGTTCGAATCCTGCAGATGTCGTTATTTTTTTGCCTTCTACAAATAGACCTGGTAAGAACACGACCTTATGATAAGGAAGAATCACCCAAAATTATCCACATATTATCCCGATTACAAGCATACATATTCATCATTCATATACTGAATACATCGTTCAAAACTATTATTGTTTGATCATTGGTCATATAGCGATTTTGTTCTGTATAGCAAATATATATGTCTCAATCACTTATTCATCTCATCCTCTTCATCCTCATCTTCTTCGATTGTAGTAATTGGTGTCATTGGCGGGAGCCCTGCTCCGCTTGTGCGCGTACTGCTGAATACACTCGAGCTCATCGTAGCATATGGCGACTCATCACTAGCGTTAGAGTTCAGCGATGAGATTCTCGACCTGAACGCTTGTGTCACTGGTGATGCTTCTTTGCGTTGTAATGGCGATGACACTGCAGTGGAGGATCTCGACGCTAACGAATTCAGTGTTTCATAGTTGTAAATTTCATCGTCCTGGTCATCCCTGAGGATCCTCTCCAGTTTGATCTGCTCCACTGAACGTTCTGTGGTGGTACTAATCTCACCACTGCTTGGAAGAGGTGTACTCTCCTGTATAGTAATTGTGTCCTGCGACTTTGAGCTGAGTGCCTGCTGATGCTCCTTCTGGATGAATTCTTCCAGTAGCGACGGTTTGGCAGGACTCACTGGTTGGTGTCCCAACGGCTGTTTCAGTGCATCGAACTCCGCCACAAGGTTCGACCTCTTCTTTAGATCTGACGTTTCCCTGAGCTGCTGCTTCAAGCGCTGCTGTTTGATTCTCATGCTGTTGCTTTCCATCTTTGTGAGCCAGTAGATCACTCGGATCATTGTGTAATACGTCGAGATGCCCAGCACCATTCCAGCGATGCACATCACATTGATGAAGCGCACCCATTGGGCAACGATTCTCAGCTGGCTTAACCCATACTCGATGCTAAGCAAATTCTCCAGCCGCGTGTCGAAGAGCAATTGCAGCCATAAGTTGATAAAAGCGTGCGCATTGTACTCGACAATGCGGATCAGCAACGAAAACGGCTCGCACATTAGCCATATGATAAAGCCAACCCCTTGCAGTGCCTGCTTGACGAGGAACAGCAACGCTGTGAGCACCAGTACGCCGACAAAGTACGCCACCTTGAACACCAGCGGGAGAATGTTCACTTTTCGTAGCACTGCCATTGTCCCTTGCGTCAGCGTCGATACAAAGGCAGGGACATAGTTTACAAGGAGAACCCCTGTTGTGTGAAGTACGCTCTTTAACGAAATGTAGGGTTCGCTGTCTGCAAGCACCTGTGCGCCTGAAAATCCAAGTACCATTTCCCCTTCAGATACGTGGATATTTTCCCTAGTCGGTAAGCTCAATGGGCGGTTGCTGGATCGTTATCATAGTTATTTATCCAAGCCCCATATGTTTATGTGTGGTGCCCTAGCTAGATTTTTTCTTTTCTGTCAAACTCGTTAGGAGCCCTGTTACAATTTTTGCGGAGGGTTTGGTTGTGTGCGGCGATTTGCGATTTGCCCAAAAATTTTACACCTCTCACTCTTCCTTGTATACCTTGAAAGCATCGAACGCAGCTGTGTGTGGCATATGCACAGAGATGACACAGGGTCATAAGGCTATCTCTTGTGATCTCCCTGTATACTGCCTCGTACGATGACTTGGTTGTTGAGTTCATCAACCTTCGTCGTCCCTAGCTCATATATAATTTACCTCCCGCTTCTGCCCCACATCCTTTTCGCATCCATAGGATAGTGGGTTCTGGTCTGGAGAAGAGAAAGCCTTCAAACGGTGGGGTCCAACTTGATACTTCGGGCCTTTGCTGTGGGGAGGATCGTGTCATGTGGGTTCGCTACCCTCGCGGGTCAGTGCTTTTTGTCTCAACTATTGCACTGAGGGTCCACGGACTATATTCCTTGTTTAATATGATCCTTCGGGAATGATTATAGACCTGTACGTTGATATGGACTCTGTAGTGTGATTAATGGCAGAATACTATGTCATTTGGCAGTGCTGTGGCTTCTTTTGAAGCTTCTGTAACCTCTGAATCTATCAGTCCGTCGGTAGCTGACAGTCTATCAAGTGGCTTCATATAAGTCTCAGTATCGTCTGTAGCATTCAAATGCCACTCAATACGCATTAAAGCACTCTATTTCTCCCGAATGGTAATGATTTTAGTTTTTTTTCAGATTTGCGTGGCCGTACCACATCTTGCTTTGACACTAACAATCAATCACGATGTATTTTGAACTTCGAAGAAGTCCGTGATAGTTTAGTGGCTAGAATTACCGCTTGTCGCGCGGTAGACCGGGGTTCGATTCCCCGTCGCGGAGTAATTTCGATTTTTTTTTTGGCATCTTTTTCTTCCCCAGCTGTCCCAAAATGACTGCTGAGGCTTTTTTTTATTGCTGTTTGAGCAATCATCTACTAGATATAGATTCAATGTGGACTATTTAATCTCCCTGTAAATCGACTGAATGGTGTGAAATTCCTCTTGGAAGTTGGGCTGGTTGCACTATAGTGCGCTAATCGAGCCCTTCGACTCCCGACCGACGGGATGAAAATGAAACTCCTTGTACTCAATGCCTTCAACTGCAATGTCATATAAATGTCTATCCCTATTCGCCATATGCTTCTATGATCAGTCTACCCTTAGTCGTCATATATCTACAATAGCTCATACAATTCCAAGAGATATCCAGTATCCCCCACAGCAATAAATCTAATGCCATAATAAAAAGTTAAACGTCATTCAATGCAACACAAACAGCACCTTTATGGTGACCATTGTACTGTCTAACGGTCTCACTCGTCGCCAAATCCCACAGCCTCACATAGTGGTCTGAGCAGGCGGTGACCAAATAAGCAGAGTCAGCAGAGAAAGCGCAGTCCCATACCCATCTCTGGTGTCCTTGTAGTGTTGTCTCCAGGCCAAAGGAGTCATCAATGCTCCATATTCTCGCTGTATGATCTGCAGAGCAGGTAGCTAGGTGCTTCACGTCTCCACTGAGCAACACACGTGTGATGTACTTTGAATGCGAACGGAACTTTGTCACTGGTTGTAACGATGTCGATTCACGCTGCGTGCTCATCTTCCAGACATAGCAGTTGCCCTTGTTGTTACCAGCCACTAGCATTGAGCCATCCGACGCCACAGACACCGAGTGCACGGGCACGTCGTCCTCAGGGATCAATTGATGGGTGCACTGGTTCTCTCCCAAGTCCCAGATTCTAACATTACCATCCTGGTCACAACTGATAAGCTCACCTTGGTTCGGGTGTATCACCACTTCATTCACCGGGCAGTTGTGCTTGTAGTTTCTCTGGACTGAGGGCGCTCTGACGTCCCACACTTTGACTGTACCATCTTCTGAGCTTGACACCATCCATTTGTTATCCGACTGGAACGCTATGGAGGTGACGTTGTTTGTATGCCCCTCGAAAGAAGTCACGGGGTTTGGATTCGTCGTGCGGATATCGTACAATCGAACGTTCAAATGACCAGCAGCAGCCAAAAACCGCTTGTCTGATGTGATTTCCAATCTGTTCACCTGGGAGTCCGCGTGCTGGATTGTTCGTGAGCAGACACCGGTCAGAGCTTCCCAGAAACGGATTGTGTGGTCGTAACCTGCAGATGCGAGAATAACCGACATCTCTGTGATCTTATGCTGATCTTTGTGGCTTCCTTAGCTTCCCCTTCTTAATTAGTGGCTCTCAAGGGCTGGCCTTTCCTATAGCTGTTGATAATTTCGCGTTTTCCCTCACTCTCTCTAAGCTCCAGGCCTAAATGATAGAAGGTTCCAGAAGGTGCGAGCAAAAAAGTGGCCGACACGGTGCGCGCCAATATAAATACCTCGCAGCGCCCAAGATTGTTCGCTTAACCGTGTCAACGCTCTTGATGAGCGACTAATTGCAAAGACATATTTACACACAATGGTGAAGGAACAGGTGCTTTACGACAGATTGGGCGTGGCCCCTTCGGCAAACGAGAACGAGATCAAGAAGGCGTACCGTAAGATGGCGCTCAAGTACCACCCGGATAAGCCTACTGGAGATGCTGAAAAGTTCAAAGAAATATCTGAGGCCTTTGACATCCTTAGCGATGAGAAGAAGCGTCAGACGTACGACCAGTTTGGTTTTGAAGCGGCTCGTCGTGGTGGCCCACAGTTTGACCCAGACGCTAACATGGGCGGTATGGGCGGAGGCAATCAATTCGGCGGTGCCGGTGGGTTCAACTTTGCCGATGCCTCCAACATCTTTGAGCAGTTTGCTCGTTCCGGTGGCTTCGGTGATGACTCTGGCGGGTTCCACTTTAGCTCTGGCAGTGGTGGCTTCGGTGGTGGCTCTCCATTTGGTGGAATGGGCGGAGGTATGGGAGGAGGCATGGGCGGAGGCATGCCTGGTGGCATGCCTGGTGGATTTGGTGGTAGAGGCTTCTCGACGGAGCCAGAAGTGGAAACACAGCAGATCCAGTTGCCAGTGAGTCTAGAGGACCTTGCCAAGGGCACAACGAAGAAGATGAAGCTTAAAAGAAAGGGCCCAGGCGGCACCAAGGAGGAGAAGGTGATGGAGATCAACGTCAAGCCGGGCTGGAAACAGGGAACCAAGGTCACATACAAGAACGAAGGTGACTGGACCCCAGCGGGCAGAAACACAATCCAGTTCGTCTTGCAGGAGAAGCCACATGAGTTTTTCAAAAGAGATGGCAATGATCTTATCTATATACTACCACTCACATTCAAGGAATCGCTTCTCGGGTTTGACAGAGTTATCGAGAGTGTTGATGGAAGAAGAATCCCACTCTCGAGATCATCACCAGTGCAGCCGACATCCGAGCAGGTGTACCCTGGCCTTGGTATGCCTATCTCCAAGTCGCCTGGCCAGAGAGGTGACCTCAAGATCAAGTACAAGATTGACTACCCACTATCCTTGTCCCCAACACAAAAGCAGGCCATCAACTCGATGTTCTAAGGTTGACAGGCTCCCTGCACTGACTATTCTTCAGACACGTACATGAACGTATGACACATGGAACTAAACGAGTTCCACATTAATGATCCATCATCCTGCTTATGAGCTCTTTTGTTGATTTCACTTCCCCCCTGCACATTTTTCCCCTCTGTTTGATATTTTTGATATACATATACGCTGCTAATACATACAGCCCTATAGATTATTGTGGCTACATTGTAGATTACTTTTATATATATCCATTAGAGAAATTTAAAATACACAAACCATGGGGACCGGGTGTGGTCCTAAGAACAGAGAAAGAAAGGGGTTGGAAAACAAAAATATCTTGATAAAGGGAATCCCATGCAAATAAAATGTGACATATCAACAACGTTCATCGTATACTGGAGCTTCTTGCGGAGAGAGAGAGGTTTACTTCTTGGCCTTCTTCTTCTTCTCGCCTTCCTCCTCGTCATCAGCCTTTCTCTTTTTCTCCTTCTTCTCCTTCTTCTCCTTCTTCTCTTTCTTCTCCTTCTTGTCCTTCTTCTCCTTCTTCTCCTTCTTGGATGGAGTCTCAGAAGTAGTGACGTCGGCGGTGACGTCAGCTTCCGATGCTGGAGAATCCTTCATCTCAACCTCCTTGATCAGAGGCTTGCTTGGAGTAGCGGCAGCAGGGGCAGGAGCTGGAACAGCGGCCTGCTCAGCGCCCTCCAGTGAAACATAGGAGGTTTTCCAGTCAGCTGGGGTGTTTTCGTTGGTTCTGCCAAACTTGTCAAGCTTGCCGTCGGCCTTGAGCTGCTTCTTCTTCTGGGCGACTGGGCCAAGACCCCATCTTCTTGGGTAGAGGTCTCTCTCCATGATACATCTCTTGACCTTGGCGACCACACCGTGGTCACAGGCAGCGAGGTCCACAGTGGACATCTGTGCGATACCAATGGCGATGGCCTCACCCTTGGTGGTGATGAGCACAACCTCGTCGTAGAGCTCGATGCCCTCCTCGTATCTCAGCAAACCTGGGATCATGAGCTTAGCACCGTAGCACACGGCGTTGACAGCAGAGTCCTTCACGACGATTCTCTTGTAGCCGAGCAACAAGGTCTCCAATGGCTGGATGATTCTTCTGAGGTATGACTCATCTCTGGTGTTGTCGTAGGACCACTGGGCGTCCAGGACGTCGTGCAAGGTAACCAAGTTGTCGTTTTCACCAAGAGCACCGGATCTCACACGTCTCAACTCCTGCATGTGGCCACCAGCGCCCAAGAGCATACCCAGGTGCACACACAGGGTTCTCATGTACGTACCGGCCTCACAGGAGGCCCAGAAGACACCAAGGCCTCTCTTGTTGTCGAACTCGATGAGCTTGGAGTCGTAGATGGTTCTGACACGGAGCTGTCTCTTGACGGCGGAGATGAGCGGTGGTCTCTGGAAAAGGGCACCAGTGAGGTTCTCAAGGGCTCTGCCGAGCTCCTTCTCGTCATCAAGGGCCTCATGGAGTCTGACGATACACACATACTCCTTACCGGCACCTTGCTGAGACTTGACCAGTCTGGTGGCTCTGTCGATACAAACAATCAAACAACCTGTGACCTTTGGGTCCAAGGTACCAGAGTGACCGGTCTTCTCGCATCTGAGGATTCTCTTAATCCAGGCAACAACCTCGTGCGAGGATGGGTTCGATGGCTTGTCCAAGTTGATCACACCGGAGGAAATGTACGACTTGAGGTCTCTCTTTAGTGGAGAACAACCAGCTGGGATAGGTGTGTAGTGGCCGCTTCTGACAAGGAGCTTGTCGAAGTTCTTGAGGAGCAATGGCCACTCGGAGGCGTCCTGCGAAGGGGAGATGTTCTCCGGCTTGATCATGTGCTCGTCGGACATCCTTTTGATAGTGGCTGGTTGATAGGTAAACACTGCTAATAAAAGAGATGAGCTCTTGTCCTTTCTTTTACAAGCTTGAAAAATTTTTGGAGTGCAGAGTCGCGCGCTCCCCTCCTCGCCAGAACCCATTCTGATTATGTAATTGGAGTACACATGATTATGTAATGTGGTAAGGCCACTAGCTTATAAGCAGATTATACAGCTTTATATGATGAACAAATCCAAATACGATTAGTTATGAATCTATGCAAGGCCAAGTTGCCCGGTAATTTTCACTATCAGCGCCTTCTGGATGAACTGGTCTCTCGCGAGTGCCCTCGTCTGCTTGATGAACGGATTGAGCTTTATTAGGCCTTGGTCGTGTGCCTTTGTCAAGGCATATATGGTGTCCTCGATTGCAGTGTCTTCAGCGACCAAGTCATACAATTGGTTGAACACAACTGTTTCTGCACAGATGATTTCGTCGGGGTTGATTGGTGGGAACTGTTGGGCTTTAGTAATTGTGTCATTCGCCTCTGAAATAGCAGCATTCAATGCATTTTCATTCTCCGTTATCTGAGTGTTGACTTTATCCAGGTTATGAGATTCATACTCAAAGATCTTATCAAATTTCCCCACTGCATACTTGATCTGGTTGATATCACCCTGGATCTTGGATAGTGAAACTGCAACGTCCAACTCATAGGTATTCTGTAGCATAGACTCGACTCTCTCCATCGCACTATTTCTTTCTCTCTGTGTATGCGAGGACAACACCACTCCACCAAGATTATCACCAAGTCCATCCAAGATATTCGGCTGCTCAAACACTGGTCTCGTAACGATCTGCGAGGTCTGGTTGATTTCGTTTAGGGTAGGTGATTGGACCATCCGTGAGCGAAGTTCTTCCGGTAGTGGGGGCAATGGGGGAGGAGGAATCCCAGTCTGAGACTCTGGACTCGATCTGGAGTCGGCTCCATGTGCAAACCCACTCTGCTTTGGTGGGAGCGCTGGAATCGGCGACTGGATAAATGTCTGTGCCTTTGGTGGCAGTGCGGGTTGTTGAACCGGATGGATCGGCTGCGAAATAGGCGGTGGAGTGGCATCGAAAACAGGTGACTGAGCAGTCTGTGGCGTCATTGCAGGCTTGCTGAATACCGGCGACTCTCTGCCGAACACCGCACTCAATGCCCCACACAGCGTCGCAATGTTTGACTGTTGCTGCTGTTGTTGTTCGTTCTGGCCCCATGAAGCCAGATAGGGCAAGTAGCACTTGCCACTACTATCAACGTGGTTCCCAGGGTGTAAGACCATCTTCTCAGTGGGCACCACATAGGCAATGGGCGATGCTAATGGATACTCTTGTGGGATCCACAACTCCACAGGGATCTTGTATGTCCTTCCCTGAATTGACGCTGGTAAGGAGCCATAAAGATTTAGCAACAGCCTCGAATCGCCACTCTCTGCTGTGTAGACTCTCGTTCGTGGCTTGAGCGTCGGGTACGATTGTAGTGCGATGGCAATGTCATGATAAGAGGTCCTTGGATCTATATATTCCTTTGGGTGTTAGTAAAAGAGCCATTTCCTTTTAGATACGTAAGGCGCACGACTCACCGGCTGAAGTACACGGAAGAGCCACTGTAGTAGCTCATTGGGCAGCGCGGGCTGGCTCATCTTCTGGTGTTGATCTAACCAAGGCGCCAGTAAGGGTCCAAAATTGATACACAGCCAAAACATAGAATTTTCGAGGGGCTATATATGGGGCGCCATGTAGTGGCCCTACCATGCTCTTCTTCGTGTAATGAGAGGGAGCTTCCATGAACCAGAGTTTCCTAAGAGATCTTTCTTGAAGAGCAAGAGTAGTTTGACCCAGCAGCCTTGTGCATTTAAAGTACAGAATCATCTCATAAACTAAACTACAAAGTATTGTGCTCTTTCTATCAAGGCATGCTGTGTCTTCCCACACCGTGCCCTCGGATCTTCCATATACTTCCACCCTCGGCAAGGATAAGTCCACGACAAGTTCACTGCGCAGCACAGCGCGCGCGAAATTGGTAAAGCTACGAGCAGCCAACTGTCCCAATATTGCCCTTATAACGGTGGTTATACACATACAGCACCATGAGCGGGTGAGTCTTGGTCTTCTGGTGCTGGAGTGGGTGTTACTGTGGTGTTGTTGCGTTTATCGACCTTTTTGGGGCGCCTGAAATCGGCAGTTTCAAGAGAACTCTATACAAACTCATGATACCCAAACACTTCATTCGCATTCATGTCCCTATCCAAATCTAAATACTAACACGGGCAGTTCGACGGTCCTCATCACACTTGCCATCACGGTACTGATCTCAGCCGTGTTCTGGAAGCTTGCGCCAAAGGAGAACCAGACGTACGTAACATCTCATATATCTACCATATCCTCAGAGCACACAAATACTAACAGTCACACAGCGTCTGGAGAAGCACAGTCATCCTCACACTTGCGATGGTGTACCTCATGTGGGCCATTACGTACCTCGCACAGCTCCATCCGCTCGTGCAGCCTCGTCGCTCTGACCTAAGACCTGAGTTTGCCGAATGAGATGTTACCACTGGTTGGAAAAAGATGTATTACACGTTGTTTGTTTGTTTTTTTGTATTAGTTTTGTATTAATGATGTATCTTCTATGACCTCGACTCAATGTGCTTCACAATGATCTGTGCAATGGCGTCATTGTCGTGGTCCATCTGGGACCTCTTCTCGCACTCTGCCTTGAACTCTTGAGAGAACTCAGGGGATCGTCCCCAGATCACCTGGAACAGAGCGAGCGTGTACTCCTTGTGGAACTCCGGGTGACCCTGGAATGACAGGATGTGCCCCTTCTTGTAAAGACCCTGGCACGCAGTATTTGGTGTCGAGCCGATGACTTTGAGCCCCGGTGGTGGGACCAACACGGCATCCTGGTGGACTTCTTCAATGCGCAGTGTCTCCAAGTCGCCAAACAGCTCTTTGATCTCATCATCCCCGGTGTTCAAAGACACGTCATGTACACCAAGCTCCCATCCTGGTGGGTTTCTCCCCACTGACCCACCCAGTGCTCTGCCCAGGATCTGATGCCCAAAGCAGACACCGACAACAGGGATCTCACTGTGTCTCTCTGTAATGTCAGCAATATATTCCACCAGCTTTGTAATCCATGGGATCGTGGAAAAGCTATCGTGCACAGAGCCTGTGATCCAAATCGCCTGGACCTCATTAACCAATTCTTCCTCTGTTGGGTACTCCATTTGTATGGTATCAAACACTCGGACATCACGCTGCAGGCCTCCGTTCTTCAGCACTTGCTCCGAGAGCTCTGCAAAATTACCATACTGTGCCCTCAGGTGCTCTGCGTAGTCTGTCTGGAAGATCGCCACGAATCTGTTCTTTGTCATCGCTGGGTTTGCTTCCTTTAGTGTGGAAGGAAGAGATCGAGAGGAGATCTTGATATCTTATCAATTTTTACGCGCGGCGATTACTCAGGTTGAGCATTGAGCATGTAAGATTATTGGGTCCAATTGGTCAGTGTATTCAGCTCTATGGAATGTTTCATGTCTGTGTTTAAAACCAGAGTACAATCTTCATAATATTGGTCAAATAAATATCCAATGAATTAATTACTCAGTATATACTATACGCATAGACTTACCCTCTTGTTCGCGAGGCGGTGTCTCGGCCGGATCAACATGACACTTAACCTACACTAAACCAATTAAAATCAACACCAAATATCCACAAAAAGATCCCACCAACGATGGGGCTCAGCACCGTAGACAAGGAGAAAGTCAAGCGAGTGATCCCAAAGGTCTCGCAGAAAGTGCTTGATGCGGCCGTTGCTCGGTTATACATTGCGTACCCGGATCCTACACAATGGGTATACACAGGTCTCTCAGGTGCACTCTTATTAGTGGATGACCTTGTCGGTCATACGTTCTTCTTGAAGCTCGTTGACATTGAGGGCCACCGCGGTGTTCTATGGGACCAAGAACTCTACATTGATCTCCAGTACAACCAGGACCGGTCGTTCTTCCACTCGTTTGAGCTGGAGGACTGTTTAGCAGGACTGTTGTTTGATGACACAAGTGACGCTTCGCATTTCTTCAAGCGTGTGACACAGAGAGAGAAGCACGGCTCAAAGAAGACCATCCAGAACAAGAACGCCATTGCGATGAAGAAGGCCCCCGAGGAGCCAAGGGCCCCAGGTCCAAGAGGACAACAGAGCAACTCTCTAAGCAACACCGCAGCAGGGGATCAGAGAATCAGAAAAGCCACGCATGTTCTGTACTATGACGACCAACCGCCGCCAGAGTGGAGACCTCTGTACAGAGAACTTGCGAATGCCGGCATCACCGAGGATATGATTGCCGATAACAAGGAGTTCATTAAGGACTATATCAGACAGCAGGGTGGCCCATTGGTTGGGCTCGAGCCCCCGGTGCCGAGAAAGTACCAGTCGCAGAGAGTTGTAAACAGATCCTCTGCGATGAGCTCCACACCGTCGATGAGGAAAAAGGCACCGCCGCCTCCGCCTCCACAGGGTGGTGCTTCTGCGAGCTACACCAGTTCTCTATCACCATCCCCTTCGCCAAGGGCGCCAACACCGCCATCGCCGCAATCATCAGAGGAGTCTACGCCAGAACCCATGCCAGAGCAGCGTTCCTCCGGGCCTGTGCACCGTCTTCCTCCGCCATTGGCAACGCAACCGCAGCATAGAGTTCCTCCTCCCCCAGCTGGCCTTCCTCCAACCAATGGCCCACCACCACCACCTGCGTTTCCCCCAGCAGGCGCCCGTCCTACACCACCACCACCCGGAGTGCCAAACAGAGCCGTGCCACCACCCCCGGTTCGTGCTTCTGTCCCACCTCCACCGCCTTCCAGAGGCCCTGTGCCTCCTCCGCCGCCAATGAGAGCTGGTGCTCCACCACCGACATTACAACCACAGCAGACGGGCAGAGTGCCACCACTGGCTCCACCGCCGAGAAGAGGTGGTGCTCCACCACCAGCGCCGCCTCCAAGACGTGCTGGTGCTCCGCCACCTGCTCCACCTTCTAGATCTGCGGTTCCTCCTCCTCCAATGAGACAGCAGCAGCCTCTACAACAGGTTTACCAGCAGCAGCCTCCACAACAGACATATCAACAGCCTCCACAGGCGTATCAATCACCAGTGGCACCTCCGCTGCCACCAGCAAACACATTTATCCCACCACCGCCCCCAACTTCGTTCCCAGCACAATCACAAGCTCCACCGCCTCCTCCTCCTCAAATGCCTTCAGTGGGCGCTGGCTCAGGTGCTCCTCCTCCTCCTCCTCCTCCGGGTCCGCCACCAGCAATGGGTGGTCCGCCAATGGGTGGTCCTCCTCCTCCTCCTCCGGGTCCGCCACCAGCAATGGGTGGTCCACCAATGGGTGGCCCACCACCTCCAGGCCCTCCACCACCTGCTATGGGCGGTGCACCACCGGCCATGGGCACAGGCTCTTCAGGGCCTCCATTGCCACAGCCTGGCGGTGGCCGTGATGCTTTATTGGCCTCCATCAGAGGCTCAGGCGTCGGAGGTTTGAAGAAAGTTGATAAATCTCAGCTGGAGAAGCCCTCGGTTCTACTACAAGAGCAGAGAGGTGAAGCACCGCCTCCTTCTGTTGGTGGTGGTGCTCCAGGTGCACCAGGCGGTGGTGGTTCTTTAGCTGATGCCCTTGCTGCTGCGCTCAACAGCAGAAAGGCCAAGGTCAGTAGAAGTGACGATGAGAGTGACGGCGAGGATTGGTGAATCCTATAAATAGTGTATTCTACGTTAGATATGTATCTAATAGTTATTGATCATAGCATGAACTTGTCCTGCCACAGATCAAGCCATTTGGTTTTCTTCTCGTCCCCTTTGTTCAGCTTTCTCACAAGCTTGATCAGCAGCTCGCTTTGGGCCTGGATTGTCTTGATTTGAGTCTTGATCTCGTAGATTCCGCTGTTCATGAAAAACGCAGCAACAAGGTCATCGATCTGTTCAACAAGTTTGCCCTGTTGTTTGTAAAACTCGTCAACGTCTGTGCCCTTTGTTGTGTCTGTTGTTGGGAGAGACTTGCTTAGAGAGCTTAGAAGCAACTTGAGCATTTTGATTTTCTCTGTCCATGCGTCTGCCAGTTCCAATGTCGCACTGTCAATCTTTCTCTTGTCTCCCTCTTCTTCGTCCTCTTCGTCCTTCTCTTCATCCGACAAGTCATCAGCATTACTCAGCCCAAATGGATCAAAATCGTCCATCACCTCCGGGTCCTGAAGCCACTCCTCAAATTCTTCCAATGCATCACCCATTATTTCAATACTAAGCTTGATTTTATCCTTAAGAAGCCCCAATTTACGTTTCTCCATCAGTGACTGCAACTCAGTGCAACTTTCCCATACTTTACCCACAGACACCAATCTCCCATTAACGTGTGTATCTTCAACGTCATCTTTCTCCTTCTTTTGTTCATTGAAGTCCAGCGATTCCAATTCATCGAGAAGTGTGATATAAGATGTAATGACGCCTTGAACTTTGTCGATGACTCCCCTTTGGAACAGTAAAGACCATACAGAGACATCATTAAACTGTGAAGTGATACCGACAATCAGCAGCATCTTTTCAGAGGTCTCTTTGATCTGCTCATACGCAGCATTAACACTCACAGGAGGTCTGAAGGCGATACCGAGCTTTGTGGCATGTGCATACAGCAATTTCGAAACCTTTATCAGCTCCTCATCCGGAGTGTCTAACTTTTGTGTCTGTAGCTGATCCAATGAAGACTTGGAAAGAGTATCAGAATACAGCTCTAACCCGTCTTTAAAAGATTTTATGATTGCTCGCAGGTCATTCTCATTGTGTGAAACCGACATATTTTTGAGGTTTTATCGTTTATCCAGAGAACAGATTGGCCCAATGCAATTAGAGACCAATTATCGAGTGAGTTCATAGTCGAAATTTTTGTCTGTGCGCGATGAGCTTTGGCTGATCTCTGTATGAAAAATGATGTACGTCATTGCAGTTCTTTTAGTTGTTGTATAACACACGCCGTTGATTGAATGTATTGAGATACATCAGAAGTATATACATATCAATTCTAATCTTATTTAAAGTACTGTTAAGCCGAAAATTCGAATGCATACCCCCGTATCTCTAAACACCCGAACATTCACGTAACACCCAGACATTCCGCGCAAGTGCTCTGATGGATATTAATTTGAGTTATCTGCGAACTGCAAAAGCAAATAGGGTCATTTTTATAGCTCAGTATACTTAGCCAGTGACAGTCTTCTGATTAGACTATGCTATAAGTGCCTAATACCAATATTATGTAAATTTTTCTTGAACTGTCTGAGTTGTAGTAACAGCTGAAAAGTCGCTAAACAAACTAGCAGTTGCTCTTTCTGGCGGGAAAAGCAATAAGCCCAAGTTATAACACAATTTTGAAACAAGATACAGCTTAGTAAAAAACTAATGCTGTAAAGTTCTTATTCTATCTACTATATTACCAGAATATCAAGCAATCTTCTCAAGAATTAATTCCATCACACTAGCTAAATCACCATGTATCACTAATCCCAGTGGTGTCCTGATGTAGGGAGCTGCTATTTCTTGCCGTGCCATTACGCCCTTCGCGAAACCTCCGATCATTGTGCAATTTGGCCAGAAGACGACACGTTGGAAAATATCAAATCGAGTCCATCGATTGTTCGTGAGGAGTGCATCCAATTGAGAAGCGAATTGCTTATTCTTTTGATCATTTGAAGAAGCCCGCAGGTGTTAAAAAGAGTGCTGTGCTGATAATTTCTGGAAAAAAGAGCATTGATTAATAACGAGGAGGTCAGAGATACAAAAGAAAGTATATCGACACTCTGCAAATTCCAAAGATGAACCAACAACCACAGAAACCGCAGGTAAACCCTCTGGCGGTCAACGTTGCGTATTTCCTACGTAGCCATGCTCTACTGAAGCACCGCCAGGGCAGTCTCAACGGGAGCATCGTGGATTTTTTCAGACTCAAGAGAGCACTAAGAGTGCTCTTATCCGATGAATACAAGGCCCAGGCCTCTAACCCAAAGAACAAATTACCACCGATCAATACGGAAGATCAGGCCAAGGCTGTGTTTGCGCTGCTTATCAACTCGAGATTGGTTGTGCTGGGAAAGAAACTGCATACGAACGAGGCACGTGAGAAGAACTTGAACCCAAAGAAGGGATTCCCCGTGTTTGAGATGTTGCCAAAGGCTACTCTCGCTGAGGATGAGTACTACATCTGGATGTACCAGAAGAAGTCCATATGGGACTCTCTGATGGCTGTGGGGCTGATTGTCGTTGTGTTTGCCCTCATCTGTTTCCCATTGTGGCCTCAGTTCATGAGAAAGGGTGTATGGTATCTCTCCGTTTTCTTCCTTGGTCTCATTGCCCTGCTGTTTGTCATTGCCATTGTCAGATTAGTACTCTTCATCATCACATACTTTGTCGTGAAGCCTGGCATTTGGTTATTCCCTAACCTGTTCGAAGACGTTGGCTTCCTCGAGAGTTTCCAGCCCCTGTACGCTTGGAACGAACCAAAGCAGAAGAAGCAGAAGAAGACTGCAAAGAGTATCTCGCAGTCCCCAGCACCGGCACCATCTGCCTCTGGTGCTTCTACTTCTTCGGAGGCTAACAGTGGTGTTGTGTCCCAGCGTAAGGTTGTGCTGGAGGAGGTTGACGAATAGCTTGATGACGGGGGGAGGGAGGAGTGGTGAATTTGTAATAAAGCTGCCGGTTTGCATACTCTTTGGCTGTTTTGTAGTATGTCAATGCCTTTTAAGTGGCATATAAAGTGATAGTTAGAGCCATAATTATTCCCCCGCCCCCTTATTCAGCCCAGTTCCGAGGAGACATCTCCGTTTCCGAGGGTAGCATAACATTTTGTTTACAGAACCTGGAGAAGATCAAAATCTCCATCACCGTTAAATCTCTCTATAAAATTACCTTCCACATGAGATTCTTTACACGGCAGCGGTTCATCTCTCAGCACCGCCTATTCTCCCAGTTTTGGCACCAGCACCTGCAATTGGATCAGAAGGCATTTGTGCAGGAATTGGAACTTCCGCTGGTGGATCTGTTGAAAAAGCGTGGGTTGGTTGCACAGACGACAAGTGATGACCTGGAAGAGTTGATCCAAAAGAGCAAAGTAGGCCTCTACTGTGGTGCCGATCCTACTGCAAAATCATTGCATTTGGGCAACTTACTACCGCTGATGGTGCTTTTGCACTTCAACATCAGAGGACATACCATTGTGGGACTTGTGGGTGGTGCCACTGGTGCCGTCGGCGACCCTTCGGGCAGAACCAACGAGCGTGGTGTGATGGAAGATGAGACACGATTGGATAACGTGCAGCGTATCAGAGGACAAATGGAGGGATTCTTTGCCCAAGGCGTGAGATATGTCAAATCGCAGAGTGTACAGACAGTGATTCAGCAAGGTGAGGTTTTGTCCAAGGATAACTACGAGTGGTGGAAGAGCATGACGCTGCTGGATTTTTTGGCACAGTATGGAAGACACATCAGAGTGTCGCAGATGCTTGCAAGGGACAGTGTTAAGGACAGATTGGAGTCTTCGAATGGTATTGGGTTTAATGAGTTCACATACCAGATCTTACAAGCATATGACTTTTGGTACTTGTTCCAGAACCACAATGTGAGTGTGCAAGTCGGTGGGAACGACCAATGGGGAAACATCACAGCAGGGATCGACCTCATCACACGCCTGAAGACCTCAAAGAAGGCCTCTTTTGGTGTTACCGTGCCACTACTCACAACATCATCAGGTGCCAAATTCGGCAAAAGCGCTGGAAACGCAGTGTTTATCGACTCTGAGATGACACCATCGTTTGATTTGTACCAGTACTTTATCAAGACACCGGATTCTGAAGTTGAGAAGCTCCTAAAGATCTTCACTTTCCTCCCACTGAAGCAAATCTCGGAGATCATGGAGAGACACATGGCCGACCCATCCTATCGTAATGCCCAGAGAGTGTTGGCCAATGAAGTCACCGATCTGATCCACGGCTTGGGGTCTGGAAAGCACGCCGCTATCGTATCGTCTATTCTGTACCCACTGCCGGACCAGCCATACCCTGATACCCCGGCTGAGCGTCTCGTTGATTCCTTCGCACAGGCGAATATCCTAAAGAAGCTGAGTGGTGACAAGTTCCTCAACCAACCATTCAGTCTACTGGTGGCCGAGCTACACGGCTGTTCTCGTAAGGAAGCGAAGAAACTCGTGGGCAATGGCGGTGTTTACTACGGCTACGATAGAATCAGAGTGGACCCTTCGGACTCTCTGCTGGTGTCGAGGGACCAGCTGATTGAGGCACAGTTGCTATTACTGAGAGTCGGCAAGGGCAAGTACTATGTGGCACAGCTGGAGTAACTGGCTGGTGCTTGGTGTATAAATTAGTGACATGCAGTTTGTATATACTCTGGTGAGCGGTAGAAAAGTGGCATAAAAATACCGAAAAAAAAAACAAAACAACCGTACAGTCCACATATGTAAGCTAGTATGGAAGGAAGGAGATTAAAGATGGTGCCAGACGAAATTGCACGCCAATTGCTCGCAGAATACGAGAATCAAACACTAAAGAACCAACAGCAGGGATTATTAATAGCGCAATCTCCGCAGTTCCAGAGAGATCTCCAAGGGTGCTTTCACCCACTTTTCAGAGCCATTGATCCAGTACTCACTAGGCTACGCCAATGTGAGCTGGAAGAGAACAAGGAGGCCGCCTTGGCTGTGATTGATTTTGAGATGGTTTACTCGAAGGTGGACGGGCATACAGAGGAGCAGTACGGATACCAGGACTATATAGTGATAGAACTCTTGCACTGGTACAAGCACCACTTCTTCAATTGGGTTAACACTCCGGAATTGGAAGGAAAGACAGGTGGGAGACTAATTGGACGCTCTAAACCAGAGACACAAGAAGAAATAGAAGGCGAGGCCTCGGTGGTGGAGATTTATCAGTACGATGATGGAAGTATCCATAGATTCCCACGGTACAACAACCCAAAGAAGTTGTTACAATGGAGAAAGGGCCGATGTGGAGAATGGAATATTTGCTTCTACCAAATCCTTAGGGCAATGGACATTGAGGCGAGGTATATATGGAATGCCGAGGATCACGTCTGGATCGAAGTGTATTCACAGTCTTTACAAAGATGGTGTCACTTGGACAGTTGTGAAGAGTCGTATGACAACCCGGGGATCTATAACAAAGGATGGGGTAAGAAGATGAGCTATTGCATCGCTGTGGGGTTGAATGGCGTGTGTGATGTCTCTCATCGGTATATTATAGAGCAGGACAAGCAATTGACTAGGAATATCCCAGAGACGTTGCTAAAGAGATTTCTATGGTACAAGACTGCAGTACTAAGAAGAGATATGACCAAACAGGACTTGATGCTCCATAGGCTCAGAGATTATTATGATACACTGCAAGAGGCGGAGGAGAAGCCAGTGGCTCCCAGACAGACGGGCCAGGGCGAGTGGACAAAGGCTAGAGGCGAGGATGGGTGAGTGTGTCTATGTATTATTTATATACAACTGCCTATCGACAGTTGGTAGTTTAGTAGTGTAACTTCCCGTCATACACCGACTTCAAAGGCTTGTAGTCTGACTCTGGTCTCTTTGTCTCATCGACAACCTGATTAAAGTGCACGAAGAAGTCCACAATTCTGTTAATGGCCCAGTTCTTGCCATCTCTTTGGACATAAGCCAAATGACCACCGAGATCGGTGGTCACGAGCAGAACGTATGGGTTAGCCTGCGCTTCCTGGTATGGAATCGAATGGACACCAACGACAGGGTCATCCGTGGAGTTGATGATCAACAACGGACTCTGCACTTTCAGCAGTCTGTTGACTGAAGAAGCTGCTCTGTAGTACTGGAACGCAGTCTGAAACCCATGCATAGGCGCAGTGAACAATGCATCAAATTCAGCAGTATTATGGTATCTCTTATGGATTTTCTCCTCTGTGAAAAACGGATCCTTCATGAGAGTCTTACGATTGGACTTGATCAAGCGTGCCAACGTACCGGCGATGCTTTCACAGAACAAGTTCTTCCCGATAAAGCCATTGGCAATGTGGTAGGCAGAATCCACCATGTCCCATGGGTTGGAAAGGCATGCAGAGGCGACGAATGGAGACTTCTCAGCTTCCTCACCGAGATAGTTGGCCAAGATGGTGGCACCGAAGGAGGTACCAACAGCGTACAAAGGTCTCTTTGGGTACTCCCTCTTCAACACCTCAACAAACTCACGTAGATCGTCGGTGTGCAGACCAGTGAATAGCTTTGGCGTCATAAGTTTCGTTCTGGCACATCCTCTGGAGTTCAACACAACAACGTCAAACCCGGCATTGTAAAGACCTTCAGAGACCATACGTACATATGGCTCGTGCGAACCACCGGCGAGGCCGTGGTTAACGACGGCCAGTGGCTTTGTTGAATCAGAACCAGACAATGCACAGATCTCCTCTTCAGCCAAATAGCGCGTTCTTGGGTGCAACTTCGGCCAGTCTTCACCTGGCAAGTTCTCCGTCACTTGTTGGTTCCACTGGTCTTTATCAGGCTTGGGGATCACGTAATCGGCCGATGCCACTCCTCCATCGGCGAAAGTCACGAGTCTTCTACCGTAGTACACCTGGAACAGCTTCGAGAAGTCGCCTCCATAGATGTACATCGTCTGGAGAGCTCCATGACACAACGAGGGTGCCAGTGTGAACCGGGCACCGTTCTGAAGTCCCTCGATCTGCTCTACTAGAGAGTGGAGAGGCACCACTGCTGTCCCGGAGCCATTGCCCTCCTTCAACGGCAAAAGCACCGTCTCCTCCGCGTGGTACTGCTTCACAGAGCCTCTGAAACCAACCATTGTGTATATCCTCCTCTATACCAAAGGGAAAGAAAACACAAAGGAAGAAAGGTGGGACTTTAAAGAGCCTCGGCTTCGAACAGATACCCCCCGGCTTAGGAAACTACAGGGCTCGATTAACCGCGGCTTTTGCCGAAATTTATCGAGCAGACATCGAGAGGGAGATGAGCCAGGCTTTATATGTGTACAATCTCTTTGGGGTTTGCATTATTGTATTCCAATTATACAAGAGCCAACGATGCTGAAGAGCGTAGGACGCCGAGGATTCCACAGCTTTTGTGCTCTGCGGAGCGCACATAGACACTCCGGGAAGGTCACCATCAATGACATCCATTCGCTTTACCAGACAAAGACCAAGATCTCTGTGGTGACTGCACACGACTACATCTCAGGGAAGCATGCAAATGACGCCGGTGTTGACATGGTGCTGGTGGGAGACTCTCTTGCGATGGTCGCACTGGGCTATGAAGATACGAACCAGATCGAGTTCCAGGAGTTCTTGTACCACTGCAAAGCCGTATCACGAGGTGTTAAAGAGAGTTTTCTAATCGCAGACATGCCATTTGGGTCATACGAGAGTTCCAGCTCTAAGGCCATCGAGTCAGCGATCAGACTCATCGGTGAAGGGCGTGCTAATGCAGTGAAGCTCGAAGGAGGAACGGAGATCACAGACACGATCAAACAACTCACACGCATTGGGATCCCTGTGATGGCTCATGTTGGTCTCACTCCACAGAGATATAACGCCCTTGGAGGGTTTAAAATCCAAGGGAGAGGCCCCAGCAGTGCACTGAAGGTGTTAGAGGATGCGATGGCAGTCCAGGAAGCCGGTGCATTCTCTGTGGTACTAGAAGCGATCCCTGCTAAACTCGCTACATACATCACAGAGAAGCTTAGAATTCCTACCATCGGGATAGGCGCTGGCTCAGAAACATCAGGCCAGGTATTAGTACAGGCTGATATGCTTGGAATGCTTGATGAGCAGATACCAAAGTTTGTCAAAAAATACGCCAATGGATACGAGACAAACGTCGAAGCCATCTCCAAGTACGTCGAGGAGGTCAAGAAACAGGCATTCCCTCATGGAAAGGACCACGTCTACGCTATGAAAGAAGACCTGTTCCAGGAGTTCAAGAGGCTCGCAGAGAAGCTCTAGTGTGTATATAGTGTAATGCATTAGATCTGTATACATATATAAAAGTTATGTGCGTGTGTATGTGCCTGTGTGTCAACGCACCAAGACACTCTTGCCTCCTCTTACCTCCATGTGCCCACTTTCGCTCCCTTCGCTCAAGTCAAACACCAAAGTCTTGCCAAACTGCGGTGTGAACAAGTCGTTCGCTCTGTTCAACTCATGTGCCAACGTGTCAAGCTTCACCTTTGGCTCTAAGAAGTGCTCCGAACTGAGCACAAACGTACCCCAGTGCACACCGACAGTCTTATTTGACTGCAAGTCGTCCATGATCTTCACACACTCCTCCGGGTTAATGTGGCGTGGCTTTTGATGCCACTGTGGACAGTATTGTCCACACGGTAACATCGCCAACTTCGTCCCTCTGCCGTACTTCTCAGAGATCTTGGTGAACAAGTCGCTCACATACCCGGTGTCTCCAGCGTGGAAGAACACTGGCTTCCCATTCTTCAACACCACAAACGAGCACCAAAGAGTCTGGTTCGAGTCCCAGAGCTGGCGGCCAGACCAGTGCATCGCAGGGGTGCAAGCAACCTCGTACACATTTGTAGGGTCCTCGGGCACAGGAAGACGTACTTTCTCCCACCAATCAAGCTCAATCGTGTTGGAAACACCACGCTTTGCTAGAAACTTGCGAAGCCCCATCGGCACAATCCACGTCGTGCTGTTGCGCAACTCATCCACGGCATCAACGTCCAAATGATCCGGGTGGTTGTGCGACACCAACACAAAGTGTGGGCTGGGCAACTGCTTGAGCTCACAGGGGCTCGGAGTGATTCGCTTTGGCCCAACGTAAGGGTTCACCAAGTAGTCGGCAAACAACGGGTCCGTGAGGATATTAACGCCGCTGATCTGAACGTACGCGCAGCTCTGGCCTAGCCATGTGAACGTCATTCTGCTGTCCAGGGGTGGCACCTCACTCTCAACCTCGTGCACTCCAGCGATTCGATGGCTCAGCAATGATGTTGCCTCCAAGAGTTCAAAGTCTGGCGAATGAACGGGTAAGAGCTCTCGTAACGCTTTGCTGTCAGGTAGTCCACCCCGGCTCTTACCTTCCCAAAGCTCCAAGAGCCGCGTGAGGAAGAACTCAAAGAGCGTCTGCGCTCTGTACTCTTCAAAGGGGTTCTCAAAGCGGCCGGCAACAGTGAGGGAGTCGTACTTGTCCATTGCTGAGCAGCATTCCCTGGTTTCCGTGGGTTCTAAGAGTCTGCTCTGTTGCTCTTTCCGGAGCTTCTCCATCCTTGAGCGCCTTGTGATTTCCACATTTGCAGCGTACGACACATAAAGTGCGTAAGAAGAGTACGATAGGAGCACCCCGAGCCCAATCTTCGTCTTGAGGCCAAGCGAAGCGAGCATATTCTTGCCCTTTATCTCCACGCTTCCTTCTAGACAGATCCGATCTACACTTTCAATTCTGGGTAGATGCGCTCAATCGCTCAATTTTCTTCGCACGGGGCCACACGGCCTTGAAGCTTTGACACAAAAAAAAAGTCTATACATTACAAACATTGAGCGAACGGCAGTAAAACATTCCGTTACGTATATTTGGCTAGTAACACAGAACACAACAACGGAATGCAATACAGTGTGAATGCATGACGATGTATATGTGTATGTGTGTGTATGTGTGCGGGATCACGAGGGTTGTGGTGCGCCACCTCTGTGTAAAGCCGGCGTCTTCAACTTCTGGTTGAGCTCTTTGATGTCCTCCTCGTCTTGTTTGGTCTTCTCCAGTTTGTGTTCTTCGATACGACGTGTTATATACTCAGACATATCACATTCTTCGACAGTTTGCTTCAACCATGGATGTTGCAAAAGCTTTGTGTAATTCGGCCTGCGTTCTGGGATCTTATCGAGACAGTGAGCAACAAAGTCATGCGCTTCTTGTGTGAAGTCATCTGGTAATTTTGGTGGTTCACCATCAACAATAGCACTCAATTGAGAAAAGATGTTGTCATAGGTCTCAGGTGGGTATGGATATGAACCCTTTGCAGTCTCCAACATTGAAAGACCCAATGACCAGATATCAGATTGAACAGTATACGTCACATCATCTGGGCTCAGAGATTTGATACGCTCAGGAGCCATATACGATTGACACCCGATATTTGTCTTTGCTAAAGAGGCCACCAAGTTACCAGAGACACCGAAATCACAGAGTTTCACTTTACCAGAAGTGTTCACGAGGATATTCGTAGGTTTCACATCACGATGGATCACATTATGTGTATCTTTGAGTTCTTTCAATCCACGGACAACGCTGTCTGTGATGAATTTGAGATGTGGTTCATCAACACCGTTGCCATATATCTTATCAAGGGACCCACCATCCATGTACTCAATACACATGTACACCGCACCTTCAACAAAGAACGCACCGTAAAAGTCAACGATATATGGCGAGTTACACTTGTGCAACACTTCCAATTCCATCAAAATTTGTCTGAACTTCGAATCGTCCAACTCCAACCGCACTTCTTTCATAGCCATGATGATTCCCGTAGGTTTATGTAACACCTTGCTGACTGTGCCGTAGTTACCACGTCCCAGTTCCTCCATAAACTCCAAGTCGTCAGCGGATATACTGAATTTAGTGCCATTGAAATTGACACCCTTGGAATCAAGTGACAACTTTCCTGCAAAATTCAACGACCCAGATTTAATATCAATGTACTTTGAATAGTTAGCAAACAGGCCCTTCAGCTGCATACTCTGCTGCGGTGGCAGTTTTCCCTTCTTATCGATAAAGTCTGACACCGAGGACTTCAGTGGTTGAATGTCATCTGATAGTGAAGACATAGGCTGTGATGAGGTACCGGACAATATATTAGCAGGCGTGAGCACTGGAGCAGACTGGGTTCCGGAGTCCATTGATGGAAGGCCGCCGGGGAGTTTCATACCACGACGCATCGAGAGCGATTGCTTCGTCTTTGGAAGTCTTGCAGCAACTTGTGGACTCACCTGGGAGTTGATAGGCAGTGATGGCGCCGGTCTTGCCGGGTTCAGCTTAGTAGATATGTGAGGCGCCTGCTTTGCCTGGAGCAACGACGACGTAGACGCTGGTGTTGAACCCAACGATGATGAAGAAGAAGAAGCAGTTAATGTTGTATCAGTCATGACATGGCCTTTTGTCGGCGGCAATGGCGGTAGCGGCTTGTCCTTGCGTGTTTGGAGCGAGCGCTTGCGCTGGAGCTCGTGGATCTGTTGTTGCTGCAGTTCTATCTGCTCTGCCGCCGTGGAGGCGGACGAGATTGACGAGTTAGATGGTGGTGAAAGCAGTTGAGGTGGCGCTTGCCCCAACGGCGAGCTCACCTTGAGCATGGGCTCTGCGAGCGGCGAGTTGGCGTCCCGCTCCTCCTGAGGACTCGAGTTCTTGCTCTGGCGCTGCTCCTGGAAGGCCAATAGACGGGCCTGGATATCGGCGTTGATGTTTTGAGTGTAAGTTGAAGATATACGCGGCGACCTTAGGGGCTCCTCCAACGAAAGCTGCTGAAGCTCCCGCACGGGCGACCCGGGCACCGAGCTGTGTTCCTCCGGCATTGTGATTGTGTGAGAAAGAGATATGGAAGGATTTTGGTGGTAGCCGCCGCGGTGGAAAGTCAGTGAAAGTGCTTGCTTTGTTGTTTCAGTTGGGGGCCTTCTGTTGGGAAAAGGATCCAAATCTCACACTCGACAGAAGACAATTAGACCGTTGTGGGAGGGCTGTGGCACCGACAGGCAGGGG
>JAKUBZ010000021.1:0-145489 GCA_030567055.1 Petasospora taoyuanica
CCTTTTCGTATGCGACTTTTTGTTTACATTTCCTTGTGGGTCACTGGAGTAACGCCTCAGTCATTAAATTAAAGCGAATTGTAAAAAGGGGTAACTTTCAATTGTCAGACTTTCATGCCATAAATTACTCTGTGGAAGTATGACTTTTTGGATAGTAATGCATTGTGTTTCTTCTCCCCTGATTGCTGCGCCTTCAGGGCCTTTTTCACATGAAACTCCCTCAATGGGATTAAGCACAAAAACCCAGCGAGGAACATAAACCCCGCAAAGATCTGAGCATGCAAAAAGGGATTCTCAAGCTCTGAGTCCTCCAAAGACAGTGCGATGACCTCTGAAAACATCACAAAGATGCCCTGGCAGCCGTTTATTGTAGCCCACGCACAGGCGAACTCCTCAGGTGAAAAGGCATCGGCAGTGATCACGGGATTCATCACATTGGCGACACCAAGCACGAGTCCCAGGCAGATGCCGCACACCAGTAGAGAGATAAAAGCACGTGCTTGCGTCCAGAAGGCGAATATAAGCACCATCGACGCTATGTTCAGTGTCATTGTGTAGTTCACACGTCCTACCCACCAATCAGCTACAAATCCCATAGTGGGTCTCCCGATGGCCTGCGCAGAGTTGACAAGCGCAGTGAGAACAGATGCCTGGTGTTGTGTGAGGCCAATCGCAGTAGCAGACGACGCATAGGAGAACAGCGTGATGTTATATCCCAGTACCGAGAGGCCGAACCACAGCACGGTACACCACAGCTTCCACTTCTTGTAGACCCGAGGGTTGAACATTGTTCTAAATATGGAAAGGAATCCCCTGAATGTGAACCCTGGCGCAGGCTCAGGGTTTCTCCTCCGAAGGAACACCATTGCAATGATCATGCAAAGCCCCGTGGTGATACCGACAAATCTAAGAGACCATCTGTGGCTTCCCGTGCGCTGATTGATGGCATTGATGGTAAGAGAGTAGAACAACCCACCGATCCCTGTGCCAGTGCACATCAGCCCGGATGCCAGCGACCGTTTCTTCAAGAACCAGTCGGGGATCAAGGTGATTGCCGGGATGAAGATGAACGAGTATGAGGACCCAACAACGACCCCTTGGCAGACATACAACTGCCATAGTTTGGTAGCGAAGGACGCCAGGATGTACCCCACAGTGTTGAGAAACACTGCGATGCACATTGTCGGCTTCAGCCCTATGAGTTTGTCCAGCGTCAGAGCCACAGGCGCAAACACCTGCGCGGTTAACACAAACAACCCGGCGATCCAGGCAAAGTCCATCCTCGAGGCCCCGGGGAACACATCGTTGTTGATATAGAAGGATAAGTACACGCCAAATGCGCTATTGGACCCCCAAGTAGCAAAGAACACAAGCCCGGAGCAGAAACAACATACCCATCCGTAGCCTCCATCGGGCGGCAGGTCGATCTGTGGTTCTTCTTCTCCTTTGGCTGAGGACCTCTTGGAAAAGACTCGTTCCAGCACAGTCGATGGCCTCTGTGATCCGGTCTGGTCTCCTCCAGCAGCCGAACGCACCGCATCTTCAATGGTAAACTCTCGCCGCAGTTGGTCTTCCAGCAGGTCGTTTTCTGTGAGTAAATGAGGTGTATTTTGGAGCTCCTTGCTTTTCAGATCCCAGTCACTGTGGGACGACTTGGGCGATATCAACAGAGAATTCACCATCCTGTGCTCCATTAGATATCATCTCCTTCTGCTTAGAAATCCCATTTCAGCCCGAATAATTTGTTCATTAGGCTTCTCCACCCGGTTGTATGCAACTTTGCGATCCCCCACCAGCACGGGCTTAAGCGGCTTTACTGGGGAAACTTTTTTTTTGCGAATGCGCGGCCCACTTGACTATTATACAGTTCAACGGTTTACCGTAAGTAGGCATTAGAATATAAATATTAGTCAGTGCAGGTCAGCTTCTCAATAAGCCCGTCTGCAGTTCGATATCACTCGATCTTGTAGCGGTATTCTCCAATCCAAGCAACCTTTTGAAGCTCTTAGCCAAAGACCGCGTCTTAATGACGCCGCTTTCAATGTCAACTTCCTCTGAGGACTCGTCGTAGCGGTAGAGGCTCACATCCGGTGGTGTCCATCTTCTGAGCAACAAAGAGCTTACCACAACGCTCACCGAACTGAAGGCCATAGACAGGCCTGCAGCAAGTGGTGAGAGTTGAATGCCCCATGGGATCAACACTCCCATTGCCAATGGCACCATTGTGAAGTTATAAACACTCGACCAAAAGAAGTTCCACTTGATCTTGTTCAGTGTTCTTCTCGATAATGACAGCGCAGAGCTGAGTCCATTGAGCTTCATCTCGTTGTTCAACAACACAATGTCAGCAGCTTCAATGGCAATGTCCGTACCTGAAGAGATGGCAATTCCAACATCTGCTGTAGCTAATGCCGGGGAATCGTTAATACCATCGCCAATGAAGGCCACTTTCATCTCACGTCCTTGGAAGTCACGCACCAATTGCTCCTTGCCATATGGAGACACCTCTGCATAGACATTGCGTAATGGGATACCAACCTGCTGGGCAATCTTATTAGCTGCTCTCTGCGAATCACCAGTCACCATCGCAATGTCATACCCTTCGCTTCTCAAATATGCAATGACATTTGATGAGTCTTCCTTAACAACGTCCTGGAGTTCAAAGTACCCTTGATACTTATCATTCACCACAATGTGTGCCACTGTGCAGTCCGACTCCACCTTCAAGGACTTAAATGTTTGGTCGGAGTCCAACAACTCTGATGTGAACATCTTCAGGTTACCAACTCTCACATCAAACTGTGTCTTGCCATTTGTGACCAGTGCACTTAGACCCTTACCAACATGTGCTTCAAAGGACTCCACGCCACAGTTGAACTTCTCAACTCCGACTTGTCTCTGGGTGTATTCCACAATGGCCTTTCCCACTGGGTGTTCACTCTTGGACTCAAGGCTTCCAGCCAGAAGCAATACATCGTCTCTAGACAAGTCACCTAGGATGTGGGCATCCTTGACAACCATCTCGCCAACGGTCAAAGTACCAGTCTTGTCAAACAAGATAATATCCAAGTCGTTAGCAGCCTCAAGGACATCACCGCCTTTGATCAAGACGCCATTCGAAGCACCAACGCCGGTACCCACCATGATAGCTGTAGGAGCTGCCAGACCAAGTGCACAAGGGCAAGCCACAACGATAACGCTGATTGCTATCTTCAAGCAAACAAAGAACTTCCCGTTCATATCGTTAAACACTGCTGGTGGGTTCTCCAATGCGTTACAAAGTATGAACCAGCATGCGAATGTGACAATGGAGAGAGCGAGAATTGTAGGGACAAAGATGGATGCGATAAAGTCTGCGTATGTCTGGATTGGAGCTCTGTTCATCTGTGCTGTTTTCACAAGCTTGATAATCTTGGAGAGCTGAGAGTTCTCTGATGTAGCGGAGACTTTAACGTAGATGTGTCCAATACCGTTGATGGAGCCACCAATGACCCTGTCATTCACACGTTTGGAGATTGGAAGAGGCTCACCAGTGAGCAGGGACTCATCAACTTCGGACTCACCATATACAATGTATCCATCTGTAGGGATCTTCTCACCTGGTTTGATGTCGAGGATGTCGCGGATCTGTAAGAAGTTGATTGGAATATGTAGAGTTTTCCCTGCTGTGCCTGTCTTTGCATCAAACTTCGATGCGTCCTCGACAATCGTACATCTATCTGACGTCAAGCTCGTCAGCTTGGAGAGAGATGCCGATGTTTGTGATTTGGCCTTGCTCTCAAGCCATTTTCCCAACGAGACAAAGTTCATCAACAACACAGCGGTCTCGAAAAGAGTGTGCGGTGCCATTATCTGGTTGTTATTCAGCAGAGAGATCACCATAGTGAGAATGGAGAAGTAGTATGAGATGTTTGTAGAGATACACACGAGTGTGTCCATCGTGCCAGAGCCGTGCTTTAGCGAGTTTTTAGCATTGTTCCAGAAGAATAGCCCAACAGTGAATTGGATATACGTTGCAAGTGCCAGTTCAATCAGGGACTCCAAGTATACGCCGTGAAACAAATGCATAGATATTCGGACATTAAAGGCCGGGAGCAAATGATGAATCACAAACAATGGGAACCCAATGATCGATGTCTTGATAAAGCTCCACTTCCAGAACTCAATCTCTTTGATCTTATTAAGCGACGCCATCTGCGAAGTCACACTCACTGGATCCTCAGGCGTACCATGCATCCCGATGCTGTGCATTGCCATCATGATATCACGGACTCCAACCACCTCTGGGTCGTACCTGATTGCTAGTGATCCCTGACCTTCAACTTCAAAGGATACTATACCGTTTGTCTCCACAAGTTTTTCAACATTCACAAAAGTGTTAACGTCAAACGTTGTGATCTCCAACTGTAAGCTCTGTGCTGAACCCACAGTCTGAATTGCGGAGGCGTCAAACCCACAATCCTCAACGGCGTCCGTCAATGTGCTGATGTTGACTGATTTGTAATGCTTCACGCTGGCCTGCTCCATCACCAGAGAGACGCTCACACTGACAACACCCTCAATAGCTCTGAGCACATCGGTGACACTCGAAGTACAAGCGCCGCACGTCATCCCCTTCACTGCTATCGTTGTCTCCACCACGTTGTCTGTTCCTGCCATCGTGATGTCTTCGGATTCGATGATCTCAGCATCGAACCCGCAGTCCTCCACTGTTTCTCGGAGCAACTCTGCAGTCAATGAGCCGTCATGTTCGATCACAGCCTCCTCTGTTATCAGCGAGATGTCGAATTTGGCCACCCCGTCCAGCGGTTCCACTGCTTTAGTAATGGAATTGGAGCAATTAGAGCAAGTCATCCCGGTGATCTTGAGCCGTGTCCTCGTCAGTGGGGCGCTTGGCTCCAAATTGACACCATTGGCAGTCCGCGTGACTTGGGCATCGAACCCGCAGTCTTCTATTGTATCCTTCAACAGCTCCGGTGTCACGCCGCTGTCGTGTTCAACGAGTGCCTCTTCCGTGATAAGAGAGACGGAGGCGCTGGAAACGCCAGCGAGGGACTCTAGTTGTGCGGTGATGCTGGCAGAGCACGCACCACACGTCATTCCCTGGACAGCGAGCGTTGTCAAGGGCATTCTTGTCTTTGTGGGCCTTCTTTCCCCTGTATTTAGGCGAGGAAGAGGGCAACAACAAGTTCGAAAGAAACCCGTACTTCGTGCCATGGACCGGCAATAGAGGCGGCCCCGTTCGGAAATCGGGGTGTTAAACTTCGCGCGTTCATGTGCAGCATGCTGCAAGGCCTCTAGCCTATCGGAGGACTGGGAGCGAGTTTAAAACCCAAGGCAGATCATCTCTAGGCTCTTAGTCTCAAGCCGATCGTGGCAATGGTGCGTCTACGGTCCAACGCTGCCATTGGCCTTGCGGAGTTGGGGATATTTAGTGGCTTGGTGGCTCGGTGGCTTGTTGAGCCGTACAGTCTGTGGCCAACTATAAACAAGCAATAGAGGGCTAGTGAGTCTCACGAGAGATGGGCTTCAAGACTTGCTAAGGCTTTTACTACAAGTTTCATATGAGTATCCGTGAATAAAGCTTGCAATCTCACGAGCCACCACCAGTCACCAGGACTGGAGCTCTTCAAAGTAGTCCAATGCACCCTTGGCATTATCCAGGTTCTGCGCCACGGCGTACCTCACGTCGTCCACCATCGAGTTGTGGGCAGCGGCGAAGATAGCGACGTTCCCATTGGCCTCCACAATGTCAGCTGCCACGAGCCCATCAATGTCTGGACGGCCATGGCGGAACTCAATAAAGCTCAGGGCTTTTGGTGGCATCGCAAGCGGGCTAATCCGCTTCTCGTCTGTGAAACTAGACTCGTTCTTCTCTATTTCTTCATAACCGTCAGAGCTCTCTGATGACGACACAAGGTGCCTGATCCCCGGTTCAGAATCTGGTTTTGTGACATATATCACTGTCTCCACGTTCTCGTAGTCCTTGAGCTTCAGCAGCTCATCGTAGAACCAGTCCAGCGAGCTCCAGTTTCTGATAACCCAATAGAACTTGATGTGTTGGTTGAGTCCTCTGGAAATGGCATCCTGGATATAGGCGTACGAAGTTGGCACACCGGTACCACCAGTAAAGTGCACCACAGAATCGTATTTGTGTATCTCTCTCTGGTTGCCGTAAGGGCCCTCGACAGTGACTTTGATCTTGTCTGTTTTACCAGGAAGCGATGACAGGCGCTGGTGGATGTGCGATGTGATGCCGCCTTTGATCTTTGTGTAAAACGTGATGGTCTTTTCGTCACTCTCCACAATAGTAAATGGATGGGACTGGAAGAACGTCGTAGGCTTCAAGTAGTGCAGAAAGCCAAATGCACCAGGGTAGGCCTTCCACATCGTGTGACGAGGTACCACAACCTTGAGAACTTCATTAGACACAACAGTGACAGTAGCAGTTTGTGCGCCAAAGGACGCCAAACGACACAATCTCACCGCTCTGTCAAATGACCACAGCGCAGCCATGGCATAACAGAACTGATCCCATTCGAAATCAGCAACGTGTTTCCAGGCACCCAGAAGGAACAAAAGGACAAAAACCAAATGGCACAACAAGAACACCTCGTAATGTGTCTTTCTCACTCTATAAGAAGCAGTGATCATCACAATCAAAGAGGCCACTAGAGCCATGATACCGTATCTCATCCAGTCCGTTTCAAGACGAGACTTTAACTTCCCAATGGCCTTGGACTGCACAGTCATAGCGCAAGTGTGGACAATTAACAGCAAGAAGTTGAAGCGTGAAATCCACTTATGGTATGTGAGGAAAGTGGAGTGTTTCCAGCCTGTAATCCAGACAAGAATGTTGTTTCTTCCTGCAAACAAGAAAGACAGGATGAAGCCAAACAGACACAGAATACCGGTTCTATCGCCTGGGTAACGAGACATCTGTCCATCTCTGGTGGCCCAAATGGTGTCGTTCGGAACGTATTGGTACCCAGTAGCAGCAAAGCAGACGTTCATCACAAAGTAGAGGAAGATCACGAGGGACTCGAGCCTGGTTGGGATGAATCCGCCGATAAACTTGAAATACATCACTGGGTGGGTGTGTCTCTTGGACCCCAGGGCTGGCAAAGTTATATACTTTCTCAGCAGGTTCATAGGATGGCTCTTCAAATGTTTGGACAAGAACACCGTCTTATTCAACACGTTGTACGTACCGGCAAAGACGAAAATAGCGCCCCAGTATCCCAGAAGTGCAGAGCCCATCCAGAATGCCCAATCTATGTTCTTCCATCTCACATAACTGGACCTGTATGTGTTCATGTAGGTCTTCAGGTTGTAGTATACCGGCACATAGCTCACATCTGTGGCGTTATAGTCCGCAAGCTTGGTAACATCCGTGATGTATTGAGTAGCGTTATCATATGCAGATCTCAACTCACTGTGTGTCAGATTCACATTGGCCATCTCCGAACAGTAGTCAATCACCTGCTGCTCCACTTGCGAGTCGTAGATCTCAGTCTCATTGTAGACACAGTTCATCAGGGTACCCAAACCCTGAGGAAGGGCACACGTACACTTGTACGAAGTCGATGCCTCATCACAAAAGGCAGTGACTTTGATGATAGCAGCCTTACATGCAAGGAGTACGAGCTCACCATCCGAGTAGTGGTGGTACTGTGCTTGTACCACTGTGGATAGTAATAAAGTGAACGCTAGTATACACAGCTTCATAATTGATGGTAGATCCCCGTTAGATCTAATGCATTAAGATGAACCATCTCGCTAGCAATAAAGCCGCAAAACAGGGCAAACAAGCGATTTAAATAGGAAGATCATCGCCTTGAGCAGCATCCTATAGAAAATTGGTCATTGGATCTTCTCCTGGTCTTTGAGGTGAGAGCCTAGAGGAAAGCGGGAAGAAATTAGAAATGCATATGCACGATTGTCAGTACATTGCATGCCAAGCGTCGTCCTTATCCATATGTGTGTTGGGCTGAGGGGACTCGGGTCTGGGAAATCTTAGGCCATACGGGGCTTTGGGACTTGAGCAGGTCACACGTCACAGGCATTGCCCAGGCCAGGGATTTGGGTCAAAGGGCTTGCTTGGCAGGGGTGCAAGGGGTACTTCAAAAATAACTCTCATCTTTCAGCTTTGGGAATTGGTATTCCATTTGTCTCTTTCAAAGTATTTTATTGGACAGTTGGATAGAATGGAACAAGAAATCGCCACTTGTAATCCCAGGGATGCTCATGGACTGTCTGTATTTACGTACTGCAAATCTTCTTCCGGACTCATCACCCACCAATTACACCCTCTGTTATAGGCTCCGAGCAAGAGGCGATCTGCACCATCGAAGCCGTTGGAATGCACCATTCAGTGTTTAGCAATTACTTAGCTATAGATCTCTAGCTTCTTTGGCCTAAATTTGGCTCTATTAATCTCGGCTCCAATTGAGAATTAATGCTGAAGGTGGATATGCGAGATGGTACAGATAACTTTGATTGTCGTCGTATGCGCACTTTTTTTGCCCCGACAACGGCAAACTGGTGGATTGTTGAGGTAAGTTAGATCTGGGATCTGGAATACCCCTATGTTGTTATAGATTTAGATGGTCGAGGTAGCTAGTGCGAGAATGTAACTAACTTTGATTGACACTCGGCACTTTACAAAGATTGGCGTTCATGAGATTTATTTTTCCAAAGTTACGAAACCCTAAAGAACCCTACTCGGACTTCTCAAACTCTGCTACCTCATCTCACTTCGCGGGTGTGCATTTTGCAAGTATAGATCGGGTATCTTTCCCGGTGGTTATGAGCAAGCTCAAATCTCAGAACAGAGTCTAGACTTTGGACACCCAAGAGATGCATCTCAATTCTCAGCCTCAACACTGAGCCTCTGATGAGGCAGGTGACAGTAATCACAGGGGTCTGCCAAGACAAAGATATGTGGTTGGTAATCGCAGGAGTTCTGGTTGATTCTTTATCATAGGCATCGGTGTTTGCTCTGGCATTGAATTCTACACGTCACCACCAATTGAGCGCTATACAAAGTCAAACAATCGGCGTGAAAAAAGTTGCCACACACGCGAGTCTCAGGTGTCAATTCTGACTCGTGTGCCATATTTGACCACTGCCTCAATGATGCCATCGCGTTTGAAGCCCGGTCCGGCCCCATTCCCTAATAACCAATCACAGTACGCAACACGAGCTTAATTGCAATACGTAGATATGCAACTTATTGAGATCGTAATGACACCTGATTCTCCCATCAAGCTCAATGCTTGCACTCTGAGTGGCTAGATATTCCTCACTGAGCGTCTGCGCAATGCAGAATTGGCCTAGTCTCGGTTTCTACTAGTCTCTCTTGACATTGACTCTTGAGTCCCAGTACCTACGTCAGCGTCAGCCTTCATAGGTGTCGATGCTGATAGACGCATCGGTAGCAAATGGTACTGTCTATGTTCCGTGAAGCAGCCCGGTGTTTGATACTGGATCCATGCCTGGTATGGTTAGGGCTCAAGGTTGGAACTTGGAAACGGCACATATGTGGGGAGAGAGGCTTTGGTTTCGCAGCGGAAGGAAAGACTCAAAGGTGCATATATTCTACTGAATAGTATTCTGAAGAGAGAATCAATTGGACCATAGCAAGTCTTGGCTTCTGATTATATCACCCTTTACTTCATATTGAGCCCCCATGCCCCAGAGATCCTAACTGAGTTTGCGTACTACTTTTAGGCTTTTCTTATCGCAGTTACAACTTACAGTGATAGCGTACGCGGGCAGGTCTGAGGGGTCCCCTGCATCAACTTGCGCGCCTTTGAACATTTACTTGTTCCGAGCTGGAGCGAAAATGGCTTGGCGCCCACGGTGTCACCCAGTGCCCAGATATTCCCATAGCCTCTTCCTTGTATGCTTTATATCTGCTGTATTTCACATAGAACTCAAATCCATACAATCGCTCTGTGTGCATCTCATTGCCCACTTCCCAGTGCACTTGTAGCGATGCATGGTGAACTCTGGAGCTCATTAGTGGGCGCATGCTGATGTCAACTTGCGAGTTCGACCCATAAAGTCAACTTTATATCACCCCGTGTTTGATAACAGATTTGAGTCTCAGTGGTGTGAAGTCACCGTGAGGACTCTAGGACCACAAGCTCTACTGTATAGTACCCTTGTAGACCCCAGCCCCAAATCGATCGCCCACCACGTTCATAGATCTCGTACTTCTTGCTCTCCTTCACATGCGTTTAGTTTTTAGCTCCCAGCTGTTTTGATATGTATTCACAATTGCTAATTTGCTAAACCCCGGAAACTTGCGATATGTTAATATGCACTTTTTACATTAGTGAGGTTTGAGACGCAGTAGAGATTAGCTCCTATCCCCCGGATGTAATCCTGTCATTCATGGGGCTCGTTTGTCCTGGGACTATATACCCGTGTATTCCATGTCTAAATATAGCTAAAACCCATCTTCAACACCCTTTGTCTTCTCTTCAGCGTGTCTCTTGTCGTTGATGTCCCAGAAATATGAGAATGTGGCAGTGTCGTCTTGGTAAGATCTATCAACGTCCCACGGCTTTGGGGTCAAGATGTAGTGGATGTTCTTCACCTGCTTGAAGTCCAAATCCCGATGGATGATCTTCATCGTCTTGAGATAGTTGTATGCAAAGGACAGACCGATCCATTGTCCCTTGAACACATCTGAGAGCAGAGACTGATCGGCAAAGTCGTAGTCCAAGTCGTTGGCCATTTTGGAGATAATACGATCGTAGCTGTCCTGAGATGGCACCACCAGCTGCAGCCCACCATTGCACATCATAATGCCATGCTGATCATCCACTGGAGGCCCAATAGCCCCATCTCTTGGCCTGTTGCCCATCTTTGCGTACCAATCAGTAAAGGCACAGTTCTCTTTGATCCAATCCTTCGGGTAGTGTTCAAACCCCATTGGGTTGCACACACAAGCCCACCCAGCAGCAAACGCATTGTCACCGAGTTCAAACTCGAACAGCTCATCCATGTTCTCAATAACGATCATATCACTGTCCAATTGCACCACCTTCTCAAATTGAATGAGTCCAAAGGGTTGTAACTTGCTCCAGCAGTCATAGAACCGTGGGTCGTGAGAGTAATCTTTACTTCCCACTGGAAGCAGATATTTGATCTCCTTCTTTAGGATTCCACGCTTGTCCAATGCCTCATGGCCCTCTGATGGGAAAGTGGAGGTATATAGAGCAACCAAGGGGTACTTTGACCCCACAAGACGTAGAGAATACTCCAGTGCCAGCAGCCCGGGAAGGTATGCCGTGTTGGTGATAAGAGTCGTCCAAACTTTCTTGTGCGTAATTTCGGAGTCTGGAAGCATCTCTTATGGTCCCGATTTTAGTTCAATTTATGCAGCCCCCAAATATATGTCAAAGGAATTTGATAACGATATCGATCCCTGGTTGCTTTTGACGATCCGCGCGTGCGCATTGAAGGTTTAGTTGCCACATTTGGAAAAGTGTGAGATCTGTATAATAGGATATAAATAACATTACATAGTGCTGAGATGATGAAAAGTTGTTTAGAGATAAACTTAGAGAGCGCATTATTACTCTTTTATGTGAATTAGACGTCTACCTTAACCTCTATAGCTTGGTGACTTATTCCTTTGAAGATAAGCGACAGAGGCATAGATCGGCGACTGTTTAACTTCCTCAAAGCATATAATCCCCTTTTTAGATGTATCAAGAGCTTAATTGATTAGCTTGATCGTCACTAATATTACAGCATTATGGCTAAAACAAGCGTATGAGCTTGATGATCATATGAGATCACCAAATTATAGAATTAATGATGTATATATTAATAATTGGATGTTATATCGAAAAATGGAGAGAGATTGTTCAATCTGACTGGCTTAACTTTTTTTAAAAAACACTGATCTAGAACCAGAAATTATATTGTTGAATTTGGAAATTCTAAGCACACAAACATATACTAATACACTCTTTAAGTAACTGCACGAAGCACTAAAACAATTGGACTTCCCATTGATGAGTTAATAGAATTAATCCTCATGCTCATGCTGTGATGCCCCTTGCAATTGTCAGATGGTGTCTGGGTGTAGGATATATTAGTATAATTATCTCAACTCAGCTTCGGAGACATCGCGCCAAAGCTCTTTTCTCCCCCGTCTATCGACCTTGGCCCATCGGGAAGATATATAATTATTATATATTATATCAAATAATTGCTACAAAAGATCCCACATAGCAAAAGATGAGGGCACGGGTGCTTCTGCCGCTTTTTGGGCTCTTGCCGCTCGTTTTAGCGCAGGGAAATGGTATTCCATCGGGGAACGACACATATAGGTTCCCAAGTAAGGAACCACAGAGTCCATCGACACCGCTTTATGGGAACACCACGGCGGAATGCCACCATATAAGACACGTTCCGAGAGAGGAGCAATGCCAGTTTGCCCTGGACCACTGCGGCGAGTACAAAATCGGGTTCGTCAACTACGTTTCTGTGTATTACTGCCAGGGGAAGCGTTTCTTCACACTCTGCGGCTACTTGGTCTTGCTTGTGTGCTTGTTCACGACGTTGGGAATCACAGCTTCGGAATTCTTGTGCCCGAACTTGGACACTATCTCCAAGTTCTTCCGCATGAGCGAGAGTTTGGCTGGTGTGACGCTTCTTGCGTTAGGCAACGGTTCTCCAGATGTGTTTTCCACGCTGGAGGCAATGAAGATTGACTCTGCGGATTTGGCCATTGGCGAGTTAATAGGTGCTGCGCTGTTTATCACAGCTGTTGTTGTGGGGAGCATGGCCATCGTGCGGCCTTTCACTGTGGTGAAGCGGCCCTTTGTACGTGATGTATTGTTTTTGTTACTCGCTCTCAGTGCCACAACGGTGTTTTTGAGTGACGGAGAAGTGTCTGTGATAGAGGCGGTCCTAATGATTGCACTTTATGCGTGCTATGTGATATTCGTTGTCTCATGGGATTGGGTGGTGACTAAGAAGAGAAGAATGCAGCTGTTGGACCAGAAAGTACGCAACCACTTTTTTGATGACACATCGAGGTACAATTTAGCTGACTTCCAAGTGGAGGAAAACAACGAGACGAATGATGAGGACATTTTAAACGACTTGAGGGCCCCAGGATCCTCGGGAATTGAAGTGCTGGATCAACAACTCACACAGGAGACAGAACAGACGTTTGAAGAATGGACGAGAAAGTCAACCGTTCAGAGAATCAGACCGTCCATTTTGGGTGCATTGGACTTGAACACCAGGATGCATGACTTACAGGACCAGAACCCAAAGAGTGCCATAACTCTTGACACTCTTCCGGGGAAGATACCGTCAAAGACAATGACGCCGATTAAGATGAGCTCAGCTCCAGGCTTCAGAGACGAAGAAGACGAGGACCTTGAGATGAGTTTCAACGAGTACGAGGCAAGGACGAGCGTATCTGCACCAGCAGAGTACGGCGATAGATTCAGAGATGATCCGTTTGCCGCTATGGAACTCAATGGTGAAGTCCCTGACTTTGCAGAGGCCCACAGATCACTCAAGCAGTTCATTGAGCATCACAAGTTTTTCAAAGACTCTGGCCTGTTGATGACATTCTTTCCTACGTTAGACGGATTTGCATCAAGACCGATCTCTGAGAAGATCATCAGTGTTATCTGTTTGATCCCAGTGACTCTTCTCAGACTGACTGTTCCTGTGATCATCACAGAGAACAAACAGATTGATAACGATGCTGTACTGGGCAAGGGGTTTTTCTTACTATTGTGTCAGTGTGTCGTGTCTCCTTTCATCTCAGGGTGTCTGATGTTTTACAGTGGGCAATTCAGTACAGGATTTGTGATCATCCCGCTGATTTTATCGCTGATGTTTATTACGTTTGCCATTCAGTTCAGAAAGTATTATAGAGAAGGAAACGAAAGGGCATCTGCTTTGTTTGCCTGTTGTTTAGCGTGCTGCGGGTTTATCATCTCCATTAATTGGATATCCACCATTGCCACCGAACTTATATCGATTATCAAGTTCTTTGCCGTCTTCTTGGACTTGTCGGATGCCATTTTGGGTGTTACTGTCTTTGCCGTGGGTAACTCACTTGGTGATTTCATCTCTAATTTCACCATCGCACGAATGGGCTTCCCTACTATGGCCCTATCAGCATGCTTTGGCGGACCTCTGTTGAACATCTTGTTGGGTATTGGAGGCAGTGCATTGTATGTTATCCCAACTTCTGGTTCCAATATCGAGGTAACCATTTCTAAGACATTGGTTGTAAGTGGAGTGACACTTTTCATCAACCTCGTTTCTCTTTTGGTGATTGTGCCGATGAACAAGTGGCAAATGAACAAGCCAATTGGCTTGTTTATGATCTCACTATGGAGCATGGCAACATTGGTGTGTGTGTTGATCGAGCTGTTTTAGATTAATGATTAATGACTCTTCAAGCTGTAAGTAGTCAAGTTGGCTTATAGCGACTGCCATTTTGCACGTGCCAGTAGTGCGGGCCCATTTTATTAAACCTAGGAGCTCTGCCGTTGTGCTACTTGATATTATGAAGAAATGAAGACTTGAAACTAAAGATGTCGGAGGAATTGGCTGATGTGCTCTTAATGCTGGACCCAAATCTGTTGGATGAGCATGTGGATGCCTTTTTGCTAGACGAGTGAGTTTTTATTTTCTGCTATATTAGACGATAAGAGACTAACACTCCAAAGGGACAAGCTGACTCTGAGACAACTCATACCACGGATCATTCATGAACGTGGCCCCTTTGTAAATATCACTGAGGGATCCTTGGAGAGAGAGATTGAGAGAGAGATCACGCCCGAGGATGTTGAGGTTGACGAAGAGGTGGAAGATGCGTTCACTGGGGATACGCAGAGTTCTGTTACTCCTAACGAAGACTTTTATAAGAACAAACAGGAGGTGTTGAAAGGTGTGAGCACTGCACTTAATGAGTCTTCTTTAGCACTAGACTTTGTATCCCTGCTGATCAGCTGCGTGCGTCCTGCTGCTGGCACGATCTCTATGAGTGCGCATTTGAAGAAGTTTGTACCACCTGGGTCGCTCAATGCGGACAACGTCAACAGAGAGATTTCACCACAGGAAAAAGAAGAACGTTACAAAGAGGAGAAGAACATCGGGCAGGGATGGAAACTGTCGAGTCTCGAGAGTTCTGCCACCAATTTGCGCAATGCGAGTGCTCGCCTGAGCGAGGAAGTACACAGAGAGAAGATGTTTTGGGACACAATCAAGAAGAACTTCAATAAGAAGGAGATTTTGTACAAGACGAGGGATAAGAATACCGGGAAGAGGCTATTTGCTGTGAAATACGGATATGAGGACTCTGGGTCGACTTATAAAGTGTCGGGCAACGCCATGCTCAAGTCTGTTTCTGGTGGTGATCAGATCGAGTTCGTATCATTAAATGCCAAAGCTGTGCACATGAAGAAAGTACTAAGGGTACGAGTATTGGCTAAGCAGGATAGCGAAGACGAATTGTCCATTGTTGGGGAGTCCCGGGTCACTGGACTGTTCAAAGATGACTATTCTATCAAGTCTCAGATTGAGAGGGCACGGTACTTTATCTTTGAAGAGGAGCTGTTCAGTCAACTGATGGACGAAGCCCCGGGACTGATCGCATATGGTGTGAAGTCTGAGAACGAGTCTAAAGTGTCTATTGAACTGGCGGATGAACAAATCGAGATTGAATATTTGGAATACGAAGAGGAGATGGATGAGTGTATGGAGAAGTCTCAGACGAAGCGCGCCGAGTTGATTGTTACATTCCTTAGATTCATGCTTACGCTAAGGCACAAGAAGAACCTCGAAGCCAAGCGACAGTTGAATGTGGTCAAGAGTAGTGGTATCTCCAAGCTTAACACGAGACCTTATGTATCCATTTTGAGACCCATTGTTGGCCATTTCAGACATGACCATTTGGTGGATATGGTGCATTCTATGGTGAAGAACGTACTGCATAGCATCGAAGGTTCCTCTTTCAAAGTACGGAGATACTCCAATCTGAAGAGTGAAGATTATAAAGATCCATTCATACGCATCTCGGAACCCCCAATGTCCAAATTCACACTAAAAGTGTCGCCCCAACTTAAGGTCATCCTGGAATTGGACAACTTCGACTTTGTGAACTTTGTGGTAAAGACACGTGCAGTGCATAAGAACAAGCGTGTACTCAACGCTGTATTTGAGGATCTGAGACAGCTGGAGGAGTGTTTGGAGTGGTTGATTAGTGAGTATAAATAGATGGCAGTGGGTCTAGGGACTGAGGGGACTAGACTCCACTAAAAGACTAGTCGCGATAAGGCTCGCCGCACACCCCCTAGAAATTAAATATATAGTGAGGGGGGATTAATTATAAGTTGCAAGTTGCACCATTGAAGTATCATAAAAAGCACAACAAGGGCAACTAGGATGAACTTCTTCCCTGTGATATCCGAGGCACAGTGCCATGGAAATGAGATGACCATGGTGAGGAGCTATCCAGAAATCCGCTATATATTCAAAGACGACCCGTTGTACTACCAATTGGAGTCCCACATCACTGAGGAGGAAGAGGCCATTGTCATAGAGATGACTCCAGAACTACAGATCGGACAGTGCAAGTCGCTGAATAATGATATAGGCATCATGGGTGCCGCTATGAAGCAGAAGGACAGTATCACCACCATAGAGATTGACACTACGAGGAGCACACTGGACGTTGACCTTGAACCCACGGGGGATCCCCAAGAGATACGCAAGCTGGTGGAGTTGTTTCAACAGCGGTGTGAGCAGTTGAAGCGGATTGCTATTCGTTAGTGTATTTCTGCCAAAATGTAATGTAATGTGTATATGATCTTTATGATGATAATGCTAAGAAAGGTCGTAGTACTGCTTGTCCTGGTCTGGTTGGAGGTCTGTCTCTAGACCGAAGCGAGGATACAGCGTCTTTGGTGGCTTGCTACCGGCCATCTGTGGTGCTAAGCCATCACAGATCAGTGTGATACCCAAATGGCTCTCTTCACTTGGTAGTACGACATCTGCAAACTCCTTTGTTGGCTGGATGAACTCGTTGAACTCTGGACGGGCTTTCTTTAAGTAGTTATCCAGTAATGGGCCCAAATCTTTGCCCTGTTCCAAGACATCCTTCTGAATCCACCGGTTGAGTCTCGTGTCGGCATCACAGTCAACAAACACTTTGACAGATGCGATATCTCTGAGCTGTTTGTGGTAGAGAGCATAGAGCCCGGGTATTAACACCAACAAAGTACGGTCCGTAGGCAGGCTGTCGATCTGCTCAATCGCCTGCTGGATGTTATAGCGGGATGGGCCGTACGGTATCGATGGGTCTGCCACTAACTCGTCAAGCTCAATGAGTTGGGTTTCGACCTTGAGATACTCCTTGATCTCCTCGCAGACGGTGTGCTATGAGATTGTTAATTCTGTGAGCTTTTTATACCTCCGAGACTAAGGGCTTACCTTTCCTGCACTGTGGCCACCACCGACCAGCACAACAATGTGCTTCATTTTCTTGTCCTTCCGTTTTATTTTAGAGCCAATTTACTACCAAAGGATTATGTGCCAAAAACAGTGGGCCGCGCTCAAATTTTCAGATGCATGTATCTTCCTTCATCTTCCCGTTTTCCATCAACACATACAAAGGAACAGCAGCAAAAGAGAGAAAGCAAAGATGTCGCTGAGGGAGGACGACAAGGAGCTGCAGTTCAAGACGTCCAAGAATGTGCAGATCGTCGGGTCGTTTGAGGAAATGGACCTGAAGGAGGACCTTCTTAGAGGCATTTACTCCTACGGGTTCGAAGCACCATCTGCTATCCAATCCAGAGCCATTCTACAGATCATCTCTGGGAGGGACACCATCGCACAGGCACAGTCTGGTACGGGGAAGACAGCGACGTTCTCCATTGGGATGCTGGAGGTCCTCGACACGAAGAACAGGGAGACACAGGCGATTGTGCTGTCGCCCACGAGAGAGCTCGCAGTGCAGATCCAGAACGTTATCAAAGCCCTTGGTAACTATATGAACGTCCAGTGCCATGCCTGTATTGGCGGCACTTCTGTTGGGCAGGACATCAAGCAGCTGGCAAAGGGGCAGCACATTGTTAGTGGTACGCCCGGGCGTGTCCTGGATATGATCAAGAGACGTAATCTTGGTGCGAGAAACGTTAAGATGCTCATTCTGGACGAGGCCGATGAGTTGCTAAGCAAGGGATTCAAAGAGCAGATCTACGATATCTACAGGCAGCTGCCGTCAAGCACCCAGGTTGTTGTGGTGAGTGCGACGCTGCCGAGGGATGTGTTGGATATGACGAGCAAGTTCACGACAGACCCGGTAAAGATCTTGGTCAAGAGAGACGAACTGACACTGGAGGGCATCAAGCAGTACTTCATTGACGTGGAGAAAGAAGAATGGAAGTTTGACACTCTGTGCGATCTGTACGACTCTCTCACTATCATGCAGAGTGTGATCTTCTGCAATACAAAGAAGAAAGTGGATTGGCTTAGCGATAAGATGAAAGAGGCAAACTTCACAGTGGTGTCGATGCATGGTGATATGAAGCAGGACGAGAGAGACCAGATAATGAATGACTTCAGACTGGGCCATTCCAGAGTGTTGATCTCCACGGATGTATGGGCACGTGGTATTGACGTGCAACAGGTCTCTTTAGTGGTGAATTATGACTTACCGTTCGATAGAGAGAACTATATCCATAGAATCGGCCGTTCTGGAAGATTTGGACGTAAAGGTGTTGCCATCAACTTTGTCACTGAGAACGATGTGCAGACGTTACATGACATTGAACAATACTATTCTACGCAGATCGATGAGATGCCGGCAAATATAGAGTCTATGCTCTAAGAGCTGTCTTTAACCCAAACAGATAATACATGCACTCAGGCAGAAGTGTAGGCTTGCTTCGGGTATGGGAAGCTTGGTCCGATCTCCTGGATCGAGAGTTTAGCCAACCATTGGCCCTTGTCAATGGCCTGCTCAATGGAGTCGCCAGAAACGAGACCGGCAACCAACCCACCGGCAAAGGCATCACCGGCACCGTTGGTGTCGTTGATCTTTGAGGAGTCCAATGGATGCACAGAATACTCGTTGATGGCGAATGCGTCAGCAGAAGCGTCATAGGAGACAACAACGGTTGGCTCCAAGCCGTGGGTGACAACAACGACTCTGTTCTTCTTCTCGTTGACACGTGGCTCCTTAGCGATGTACTTGGCGATCTCCACGAGGTCTTCAGTCTCCAATGCATGCGACTTGGCATAAGAAGCGACTTCGGTCTCGTTACCAATGACGTAGTTGGCAAACGTGATGGACTTGTCCAACACATCCTTGAAGAATTCTGGGATGAACGGAGCAGACAAGTTGAGAGAGAAGTCCTTGTCTGTATCAGCAGCGTGCTGACCCAAGGTGTAGATTGCCTCTGGAGAAACGGTCAAATGGAACCCACCAATGTAGAAGAACTTGGCCTGCTCGACGTAGGCCCAGTTCTCTGGCTTCTTCAAATGGTCTGGGGTGAAGTGGTTGGCAGCAGCCAGATCCGTGGCGAGGGATCTGTTGTGGCCGGTGATCAAAGCGGCACACTTACCTGTTTCATATGCATCCTGGAATTGGTACAAAGTCTTAACACCAGCCTTAGCATTGGCCTGGAGCAACAACTGGGAGTACTCATCTTTACCGACAGAGCCAAAGTACACGACAGAGTCATCTGGCAAGAGGTACTGAGCGGCACGGGCAGAGTTCTGCGCAGCACCACCAGCAACGATGTGTTTGTTTGGGTTGGCTAAAACCTCCTTGAACACAGGCATATGCTTTTCCTCCACGAGGATGGCATCGTTGGCCTTAAGGCCGTACTTGGCGAGGAACTCCTCCGTGGTGTCGACTTGGAGGTCGAGCAGTGGGTTACCGAGACATACAAGTGGGAAGGACATCTTTGAGAATTTTGTGGTATGGAATCTCTTTTGAATACGAATGAGGGAAATGCAAGGTGGTGGTGGCTTTAAAAGTGAAAAATTAAACGAACATGTGCTGCTTAGGTAAGCGCGCGCATGTGATAGTTTGATTCGGGGCAAGATGGTAGACATATGAAGTTTGAGAGTTGTCAATAGGAGGAGGAAAAGAGAGATAGATGCAATCTGCGGTGTTATATATATATATAACAAAGGAAGAACAAACCATTCAACCTCACAGACATTTTAAACACCTCGAAATGGGGAGATCAAATTCACCCGGGGGGCTTTACATCTGGCTCGGATCGAAGGATCCGAGGCATCGAACGGGTTCGCGATTTCTGAGAAGACCATCAAAGTCCCAAAGGCCCCGGGTAGGGAATAATATATATACACAATTGCCCTCAATTGAATTTCTTTGTAATTGTTTGATCTTATAATTCCACAGATGCTCTTCCATGCCGAGGATCCGTTCCTCCACCTGAGACCGTACATCACAGAGCCACGCAACTACTATGAGGCTCACTACCATGAGATCCTCGGCTCCATAGTGTTTTATCAGTTGTTGTACTTTATTTCACCCTTCATCTCACATTCAATGTTTGGGAAGCACTATGAAGAGATGAGTAAGAGAACAAGGGCCAATTTTGATATCCATGTGGTGTCGATGGTACAGTGTTTGATCTCCATTGTCGCCATTGTACCACTGATTGGAGATGAACATCTTAACGCATCCTCTGTGTTAAATTATACCCCATATGCTGCATTTGTCAGTTCAATCACTATTGGGTACTTTCTATGGGACTTGTTTGTATGCTTGAGATATTTCAAATTGTTTGGTGTGGGATTCTTGATGCATGCATGTGCTTCACTCTTTGTCTTCTCCATGACTTTAAAACCATTCTGTCTCGGGTGGGTTGCCAGTTTCTTATCTTTTGAACTGTCAACTCCATTTGTAAATGTCAACTGGTTCATCAGTAGACTCCCTAATGGTGCAGTATCACCATTGATCGTCGCAGTGAATGGACTCTTACTAATGATCACTTTTTTCGTGGTGAGAATCATATGGGGATTCTATGCCATCTATTTGGTCATCCTGGAGATGTGGGCTGTGAAAGACCAAGTGCCAGTATGGCTCTGTGTATCTGTCGTTGGATTGAACTTTGCCCTGGATGCCCTAAACGTGTTTTGGTTCCAAAAGATGATTGCCATTGCCGCAAAGAAGTTCACCGGTGGGAAGAAGTCGAAGAACAACAAAGAGGAGTAACGAAGCAACGTGAAGGGGGAAGGGAAATGATGAAGATATGAAGATCATCCATGTATAACTTGACGAGTGTAATGCAACATGTGTATAAGCATATATATATAAAAGAACAAGTAGAAAGTACTGTCAATTCCGAGGTTCGAATACGGCCCCTACCACCCGGAACTCACCACTATATGTTTTTTTGCCCTCAATTCATATACCCATATTGAAAACACACGAAACTTTCCATTCTTTAATTGTAACCCCCCATTGATTTCTTTTCCCCCAACAATTGGAAAAAAAACATAAGTCGATGTCGTTTCTGGACCAGTTTGCCACTTTGGTGGACCAGCCGTGGATCCCATGGAAGAAAGTCATCTTAGGGTTTACAACTTGTCAGTTTGCCTGGGATACTTACTTGACATATCGTCAGTATAAAGTCCTTCATAAGAAAACAATTCATCCTGCTTTGAAAGGAGAGATTGACGATGAGACGTTCCAAAAGTCTCAGCTGTACTCCCGTGCCAAGGCAAGATTCAGTGTCTTCACCGGTACTTATTCTTTTATTCAAAACTTTGGGTTTTTGCAGTATGACGTGTTACCACAGATTTGGGGATTAGGTAAGTCTCTATACACTTGTTTGGGTCCTTATTTACCTGCATTTATGCAAGGAAGTGTTATTGTACACTCTCTGTGCTTCCTCTTTGTGTTCAATGCGATCTCCACTGTGTTGTCTCTACCTGTTTCGTACTATCAGAACTTTGTCCTTGAAGAGGAGTTTGGTTTTAACAAGCTGACCAAGAAGTTGTGGGTCACTGATATGATTAAGAGCCAACTTCTCACCATTGTGTTTGGATTCCCTATCTTGTCTGGATTCTTGAAGATCATCGACTACTTTGGTGATAGCTTCATCTTTTACGTCTGGTTGTTCCTCGTATGTGTCCAAGTCATTGCTGTGGCCATTTACCCAACGTTGATCCAACCACTCTTCAACAAGCTTACACCATTGGAACCTGGTGAATTGAAGACCTCTATTGAAGAATTGGCCTCTAAGAACGAGTTCCCATTGTCTAAGCTTTATGTCATTGACGGATCCAAGAGATCTTCACATTCTAATGCCTACTTCTATGGTTTGCCATGGTCTAAGCAGATTGTCATCTATGACACTTTGATTGAAACCTCCACCACTCTGGAGACGACTGCTGTGTTGGCCCATGAAATTGGTCACTGGGCGTTGTCTCATACGACAAAGACCTTGTTGATTGCACAGGCCCACATCTTGGCCATCTTCACGATGTTCTCCGGGTTCATCCACAACAAGTCTCTGTTTGAGAGCTTTGGCTTCTTCAACGAGTACCCGGTGATGATCGGGTTTATCTTGTTCTCCGATATCTTCCAACCAGTGGATAACGTGATGACGTTCTTCATGAATCTGTTATCGAGAAAGCACGAGTATGAAGCCGATGAGTACGCTGTCAAGTTGGGCTATTCCCAGGAACTGTCCAAGTCCTTGATCAACTTGAATATCAAGAACTTGTCTTCTCCAGATGCTGATTGGTTATACTCGAGTTATCACTACTCTCATCCAATCTTGCCTGAGAGACTATCTGCCATCGGCGCCAAGGCTACAAAATATGAGGCCAAGGAAAAGTGATATATATATATTCCATTGTTATTATACGCTTGCAGGTATGTTCGATAATTCGGTTGTATACTGTGACGTTTGTAAGTAGAAAAAAAAATTGCCATACTTAGTCCTCTTTGAAGTTAAAATTAACCTCGGCCGGGGTTTATATTAGTTGCATGCAGCCCTTGAGAGGACGGGGCCGCATTCCCATTCCTAAAGCGGCAGAAAGCCCGATAGGGAGAGGGACGGGGGCCAGGGGGGCCAGGGGGGCCAATAATTTGTATATGCAATGCAATTCATCCCGATCTAAAAGGAAAATATAGTGGGATAAATACTGACAGTATAAGGGACTTATAAAGAGGAGTATTCACTTGATAAAATCTCACACACACACACACACTCACTCACGACTTGCCAAAAAAAGAAATTCTCAAGACGTTATCTCTATTATATGCACGCCCGAACGAGACCCGCATGATACCTTGCAGGGTCCTCTAAAAAGGAGTCTCAGTCTCGAGGACCATATAAATTTTTATTAGATAAGGCTCGGGAGAGGGGGGGGAGGTTTCATATAAGGTCATGGACAGTCCCAAATTGACTCTTAGTTGTGGTCTTTTTGTAATGTATTGAAGGGGCCCGATGAAGAGATCTGTGTTGTTTGTTGGACTTGCGGCAGCAGAGATTAAGGTACACAAATCACATGACGAATTGGTACTACGGAGTTGTGTTGATATCATTGGTGGATGCTCTGTGGTTGGAAATGGGACTTACGAGTGCTTTAAGAGCCATACAATTAGTGAAGAGTATCAGCTGCTGCTGAGGGAGTACTGTTCAGAGGGACTCCAGGACTTTTTTTCACAGACAGTTACTACACAGTGGAACGAGACTCTTTATACAGAAGCTTATCAGAGCCAAAGTGATAAGGCCAAAGTCTATGAAGAATCCCTTTGGATGGGAGGTGGGCTGCTCTTCTATTGGGTGCTGGTGGTGGTAATCAGCAGTGTGCTCAATCTACTGCCCAATATCAAAGAAGTACAGAAACTCGGAATATCAACATTACTACATAACGGACGTCACACTACCTCGAATCTTCTAGGGATGGTCCCCACACGGCTGGAGACACTTATACTTGTACTTTATACGCTGTTGGCATTTATTTGTTCCTTCTGGTTCTCTACTAAGCAAAGCACGATATTCCCCACCAAGATGGCAGAGTATACGTACTACTTAGGAATCCGCACTGGTGTGATATCCATGTTTAGTATTCAATTGACTTTCTTGTTCGGAGGGAGAAACAACTTTGTGATGTGGCTCACCGGGTGGAAGCAGAGTGTCTTCTTGGCGTACCACAAGTGGATCTCTCGCTTGAATACCGTGCTTATACTGATCCATACCGTGGCGTTCCATATCAACTTCCAACAGATGTCTCTCTGGGATGAGAAGAAGACTTCCACCCCTTACATCTCTGGGATCTCCGGGGTGGCCATGATGTGTCTTTTGGTGGTCCTTGGTGGCTTCTGGCTTAGAAAGAAGCACTATGAGATGTTCTTATTACTGCATATTGTGCTGGGATTGGCATTCACCGTGGGGACGTTCATCCATCTCCAAGCTTATGGAGCTGCGGTTTTTGCCTATCCAATGGTGTCTATTTGGGGCCTCGATAGACTCATCAGACTCGTTAAGATTGCAATGTTCGGCGTGCAGAGAGCTCAATGCGAGTGCATCGGAGACATTATAAAGATGACGATACCAATGAGACAGTATCACCCCATGGGTGCCGGCTCTTATGGCTACGTTTATTTCCTCACTTCTACCACCTGGTTCCAGTCCCATCCATTCTCGTTGGTAAAGAGGGAAGACGGCTCTGTATGTGTCTATATCAGAGTCAAAGAAGGTGCTACAAATTCCATCCATCAACAGCTGTTGAAGAAAGGTGGGTATGGTCATCTCAAAGTCTGTGTGGAATGCTATCAGGGTAACAAGATACCTAATACCGACTTGGTGCTGTACGCAGGGGGCAATGGAATCCCCTCGGTGTATCCATATGCTCTAACAAGCAGCACACGGAGAGTAAAGCTCTATTGGTTCGTTTCTTCCTCTCAATCGCTTCATTGGTTCGGAGAGGAGCTGATGGCACTCAGAGGAGTGCAAGTCATCGTATACATAACCAAGGAGGAAGCGTTCTCCGACTCGGACTCCTCATACACTGCCAAGAGCGTGGAGTTCAAGCATGGCAAGCCTGTGCTCTCAGAGCTTGTCAAGAGCGATATCCAGAACTCTGGTGGTAGTCCACTTTCTATTGTGTCCTGTGGCCACCCATTAATGTGCGATGAGCTCAGACACTCTGTCACCCAGCACCTAAGGGAGACACAGAGCACCATACACTACTACGAAGAACTCCAAACGTGGTAATCCTTATGTACAGACGACTATATATATATATATATATATGCAACACCTACCTCTTCATCTGCTCGGCCAGCTCTCTGTCACGGGTGGCCTTGATCTCTTTCTCCGACAAGTCCCTCAGAGTCTCACGGAAATCCTTGGCGACCCCTGAAATCTCGTCCTCAATGTCACGCAGACCAGGCTGGCCCTGGATGGTGCCGAACAGCGCGTCCTGAAGCTTCTGGTTGTATGGTCTTGGTGCGTTCTCCGGGTCTGGAACGGCAACGCTCACATCAAACGCCTGGTCAACGGCCACCTTGAGCTCCTCCTCGGTTGTGATGAAGTTCTCAGAGGCGTAGTAGAGCTCGAGCAGGCGCACAGCACGTGCATCCTGGCCCTTGAGCTCGTTCTGGAGTCTGTTGGCCTCTCTCTTTGCAGCGAGAACTTGCTTCTCGTCCTCGGTTCTTTGTCTCATCAGAGGACCGTCCAACAGATTGCTAATCGTAGGCAGCGTCAGCTTGGTGGCCTGCGACATCTCGTACTTCGTCTCGGCTTTTCTCTTTGCATCGAGCTCCGCTCTCTTGGCAGCTTTCTGCTCTTCATACGATAATCTCTTCTCCTCGTTGTGTAAACTGTCTTCGTAGTACTTTCGTCTCAGTGCGGCTTTTGACACTTTCTCCCTCTGTACAGCATCCAACTTGAACAGATCCGGTGTCTCCAATGGCGCCTTCACAGTGTCCTTGATCAGATCCCCCACTGTGCGCACTTTAGGCAGCGGTTGTTCACGGCTTGTTCCCCTTGGATGGTCAACACCTTCGGCATACCCAACGTCTGCGTTCACGGGTCTTACTACAGGTTTCACAGGATACTTGAAAATCTGGCGTGCCTCGGGAAGCACACCGCTCTTCCCTCCGAACTTGAGAGCTCCTTTACCCATCTTTTCTTTGTTATAACAGAGAGAAATTATTCAATGCATCGGGGGAAGTAATCTCTAATATACTAATGCATGATTTTGATCTTTTCCATCGCGCCAAATTGGTGAAAAAGTTAAGAGAGCCGGGTAACCTTTACATAAACACCTGGACACCATTGTTGAGGGCAACAGTCAATGTTCTTAATGCAATTATATATGTATAAAAAGAAAATCATGTCTAAAATGCTGTGATTCTGAGTGCGTTGCGACACACAAACTGAGAATCAGTATCCTGCTCATCCAGTACTGCGGCCCATTCGTACTCGCCACGTTCTAGTATGACCATGCCCGTGCGTAGTGTGATGGAGTCTCCGGGTGGTAATGGGTCAATCAGTGGCAGTTGAAGCATACCATTGAATAGTAGTCTGCGTTCAATGGCACCAAAGTTGGAGGCTGTAGGTATGTTTCTCACAATTCCTTTCAGTTCCTTAGAAGTGTGATTAGTGATCTTTGTCTCGACAATGACAAATTCGCCAGTGGAGATCTCCTGATACACACCATTCCATTTAGCACCTTCAATAGATACGTCAATAGACACTCTATCCACTTTCAAGATATCAAGCATTCTATGGGAGATTCTTATACCACGGAGTTCCAAAGACCCTGTCATACCACCAGCAGTCCATTTTCCAGTAACGTTCTTCAAAATTTCATCTCTGAACCAGAAAGTCTCTCTTTGGTACTGGTCTTCAGCTTTGGGGATCTTTGGCACGACATACTGTTTACCTGAAAGACTTGGAATTGGCTTAAGGTTGTGACAATCAATATCAATGCGTCTCAATGGGATTATCAATCGTTTTGTCTCCATAGGGACAATGGACTCTGTAGCAATATACCCATCATATTCCAACTCCACAAGTAATGCCTTGCTCCATAGATTTCTTATATCAACCAAGAATAAACACCAATCGTTCACTGGTAAGCCAGTATTCTTGATGAAGTTCCACATAGGGTGCTTGTCAGATTCAATTTCTTGTACAAGTGGTATGACGTTACACTCAGCTAAGTCAGTACTGGAATGCACAATGGAGGTGATTGGAACCGCAAGACTTCTCAAGAATGCATCGTTACCACCATCTGAATAGCCATATTCAATGATCAAGTTGACCTTGTTGACACCGCGCTTACCCTGTATTTCCATTTCCAAAGTTACTTCTTCAAATGGTTGGATGACTTCAATCTCAGTCAATACTTTCAGTGACTGCTTATATAGGAAGTACTCGAATTCATACACTTCACTTGCTGGTTGATTTCGGTCTTCCAGCATCTGTTTCAGTGGCTCAATTGTGTTATCCCAGATGGAGTAGTCCATTACGTTCACACAAACTGACGAGTTGTTCTTCAATAAAACCTGCAGATGATGAGTTCCGCCTTCCAGAAGCATCAAAGGTTCAGGAGGGTTCAACACTTGAAGGGAAGGTTGTGCGGGGATGATGTCAATAACCAGTGAGTCAGTGTTAACACGGTCAGAGATCTTGTTATGGATGATATTCTCGTGGTAATCTGTCAGAATATGAGCTTGTGACTTGGAAAAGTCTTTCAGTTTCTTCAACAACTCGGATTTTTGAGTTTTTGCAATCTTGAATGGCTGGAGAGAGCATTCGCCAATACGCAAGGAGATAGAGTCGATGGTGATTTTCCCGGATGAATTTGGCTTTGTCAAAATGTTGATCTTTTGAATGGACTTCGGACTAATGGTGAAATGAGTTCTCAGGATGTCAATGTTCTGCATCCTGATATCGTTAACAACAATAGGGAATGAGAATGGGTTTTGTAGTACCAAGAAGAATTCTGCAAACTCGCCTTGAACCAAATAGTTCTGTTCAACAACCTCTGACTTGTCGAATGGGTTATAGATCACAGGTCCTTTCTTCTTGTGCTCTTCCACTTGTTTCTTTGAATGCTTCTTTGGTGGGTTTGAAGGCCTTACCAGGGACACACCACGAAGAACGAAAGGGTCAAAATATGGCACAGGGATGGATTGGATCCTAGAAAGTTCTTGGATCTCTTGATACACTTTGTGCTGCTCATTGTCTGTCAATGAATCCAAGAATCTCGTCAGTAGTAGAGACTTTAGGGCAATCACTGTTTTGAAATCCTTTATCTCTTGACACACGGTGACACACAGCTTGATGATGGATTTTTGAAGTTGCATCCATTTTGGTGAAAATGCATCCTTGATGTTAGACTCTGAGGATAGAGAGATACCATACATTGATAGGATGGTGTTTATGACGTCGTTCAGATCATACTTGGAAGAGATTGAAGAATCAGTACTATCAGTGTTTAGCTGTGGAAGCAAACAGACAAACAACGTGCGAAGCATGAAAGACTTCTTTCTGTCAAAGCCTAGGTCTCCATAGAGAGAAGCCATTGATGTGTATATCCTTGTCTGTGATAAGATATCCATACTTCTTAGTTGGATTAACATGATCTTGTTTGTAAGCTTCAGAATATCGGTCCTGTCAAATACGTCATTAGTATAATACTTGGTGAGTTTCTTGCCTCTAACCAAATGAACCTTTGTCTCCTCGTTAAACCCACCACCAATGTTTAGCACTGTCATGAACTTCATAAATCTGATTATGGATTCACAATACACCAAATTCGGTACGTAATCTTCTGGATCCGTCTGCGACATCTCATAGTAGTGTAGCATCTTGTTGAAGATCTTCATCAACAGCTCAGCAGTTGGCAACTTTTCCAGTTCCACACTCTGTCTTGATGAAGCGGACACCGTGGAACTTCCATTCCCATTCGTAGGAGGCATCGTCGTTGGTGTGATTGTAGCAGTTGAACTTCTTGGAGATGCAATTGGCGTCCCAGACGCCGATGAAGAAATCACAGTAGAGACGTTTGCAGTTACAAGTACATTTGCCAGTGCATTGGGTATCTGGCAGGGCAAGTCCAAATACGTGAGCATCAAGAGACACACGCCAATGGCTTCGAGCGCAGAGCCCAGCCATAGGTAGTCATACCCTGCTTTCAGCTGGACAATGGCTTCATTAAGTTCTCGCAAGGCATCAGTGTACTTCCCTGCCAACAGTAGTAGATTCCCCAAGATTTTCTTTTGTCTACCCTTGACTCTTGCCTGTCGACGTTCTGATGCCGTCTTGATAGAAAGCTTAGAATTTGACAGATCTGAGCCGAGCGATAGACCAATTGCAGAGCCTGAGCTGATTCTTTTACTCTTTGCCGTTGTCACTGGCTTTGCACGGTCGTTGGACCCCACAGTCCCCGGGGATCTGAGTGTGATGTGCTGATATGAAGAAAGATACCCGCTGAGCTCATCGAGAAACAGTCTTGTGACATCGCACATTACTGTCTCCGGGTTGTTCTGCTTGTTGCACGAGATTATGCTGCTGTTATTCACCTTCTCGGACACAGATTCAGAGTCAAAGCACACAACGCAGTGTACGATAGACGACTTATATCGTTTCTTCATCTCCTGGAGATCTTCATCAATGCTGTCGTACGACCCATCTGACAAACCTATCACCACAAAAGTCTTCCTAAACGGCTCAAAGTCGTGCAAAAACAGCGACTCCTGGTTGTCAATCGAGGTCGAAAAGTCGTAGAGCACCCTGCCTGAGGGAAACCCTTGTGGATTGAATTGTGGAGTGACCGTGGGCGTGACATCTACCAATCGTACTTCATAGGCCTGCGATAGCCGCTGTGCCAGCGCATGGAATCTCTCCGGTTGCAGTGGGCCAATGGGCACCAGAAGCGCACGCACCTTTGCCGGCGATGTGTAAGCGTGCACGTCGGGCATTTTTTTGTGTGTGTGTGAGTGAGCCGCCCAGTGGGGAGCCTTAGATACCGCGAGATTGAATGTTCCTGTTCCTATTCAGCTTCTAGTGAACAGCCGCGGGCTTCATGGGACGTTCGCGCGCGCTTTTGTTGATGTTTCGCGCTGGTGTTTGGAAGAAGCCTTCGCGGTGTTCCCTCGCCACTTGAGCTGAGAGCGCCTCCAGATCTTGGTGGTAAAAAACATCGAGTTAGGGTGAAATATTGCAGCCAACTTTATCTCTTACAAGAATGGGAGGCCTTGGGTTTGACAACCATCAGAGAAACCAGTACCTCGCGGCCAAGGGCTGCGGGACCCCGACTGCGACGTCGACGGGTACAACCATTGTGGGAGTCAAGTTCGAAGGTGGCGTTGTAATTGCTGCCGATACGAGAGCCACCTCGGGTGACATCGTTGCAGACAAAAACTGTGAGAAGCTTCACATGCTCTCACCGAAGATCTGGTGTGCTGGTGCCGGCACCGCCGCCGACACGGAGATGGTGACACAACTGATTGCCTCGAACTTGGAGCTTCATTCGTTGTCGACGGGGCGTGAACCCCGTGTGGTGACTGCGCTCCAGCAGCTGAAGCAACATCTGTTCAAGTACCAGGGTCACATCGGTGCGTACCTGATTGTGGCCGGCGTTGACCCTACAGGCCCACACTTGTTCTCAGTGCAAGCCCATGGCTCCACAGACATTGGATACTACCAATCGCTTGGTTCCGGTTCCCTTGCTGCAATGGCGGTGTTGGAGTCCGAATGGAAGCCGGAAATCACCAAGGAAGAGGCCATCAAGCTCGCTGCGGATGCCATTGAGGCCGGTATTTGGAATGATTTGGGTTCTGGTTCGAATGTGGACGTATGTGTGATGGAAAGTGGTAAGGACGCACTACTACTGAGAAACTACCTCACTCCTAACGTGCGTGCGCAAAAGGAGAGATCTTACAAGTTCCCAAGAGGCACCACGGCAGTGCTGAAAGAGAGTATTTATAACCTCGTGGATGTGCAAGAAGAGGTGGTTCTTAGGGATGAAGGAGCCATGGAGGTGGATGCCTGAAAACCTCAGAACTGTTATATAAGATCTACAATTGCACGAATGTATGTCATATCTACTTTAACTATATACTTCATTTAGCACACTAGCTTCTCTTCTCAGCTCTTGACCAACTCTTTCAATGCAACGTTTGTACCTTCAACAATAGCAACGTGCTCTACTTTGTGCACTTTCTCCTCGTACTCTTCGACCGTCTCGCCCTTGACAATCTCAATCTCCTTCACAAGCAACGGCTCACCGGCGTCCACTTGTTGGATCACCTTGTGGATCATCACACCACCTTTGGTGATCTCACCGTCTTGACCAGCTTTCCATGCTCTCTCGATGGCATGTGTACCGTCAAACGCACCGGGCAGCGCAGGGTGCAGATTGATGATGTGGATGTCCTCATCTTCCAGCGGGCTGAGGAAGTCAGGTGCCAGAATGAGCATCCAGCCAGCGCACACAATCAAATCCGGCTTGATATGTGTCTTAGTCTCCTCCGCATCAACGTTGCCGTAGATCACCAGATTAGCGAGGTCCTTGTTGAACTTTCTTCTCGCCTGCGGTCTATCGCCCTTTGGAAGGTCCTTGTAGTACGTCTTCAGTTGGTGTACCGTTGTAGGGATGTCTGCCTTCTGTGCTCTTTCCAAGCCATATGCATCCGCGCTGGACGAGATGACTCTGATGATATCGGCATCGATGTCGCCCTTCTGCTGTGCATCGATGATCGCCTGGAGATTGGAGCCGTTGCCGCTGATGAGCACGAGAATCTTAGCTCTGGCCATCTTGTGTCTACTTTTTTGGTCTGCTTTTATATATATGCCAGCTCCATGCCAATCTTTGGTTCCCCTCTGTACTCAATTTTAGCTGTGAATTGATAAATTTCACGCGGTAGGGGCCACACATGACTCTGGCACATACGTATGAAGTACTAACTATTTTCTTTTTTTTTTCTACCAAAGATCATAAGTAATGTCGTGGATTTTGTGAAGGACAACCTGGCTCAGTGGGTGCTCGGTAGTATCAAACAACTGGGAAACCGCAGCCTTGCCAGAAATGCCTGCTGATAAATAAAAAATCTATACGTTTATATAAAGGGGGATCTTTACAAGTTCTTGATAACCTGCTCAGTGAAGCGCTCGGTGGTAGCAGAACCCTTAAGGTCACCGGTTCTGTTCTCTGGGCCGGATGCAATGGTCTTGAGCACGGCGTTCTGGATCTTCTCGCCATACTGCTCGAGGCCCATGTGTTGCAACATCATACAGGAGGAGAGCAAGAGGGCAGTTGGGTTGGCCTTGTTCTGGCCAGCAATGTCTGGGGCAGAACCGTGGACGGCCTCGAAGATGGAGACCTTGTCACCCATGTTGCCCGAAGGTGTGAGACCGAGACCACCAATCAGACCGGAGGCCAGGTCGGACATGATGTCACCGTACAAGTTTGGCATCACCATCACAACGTCGGAGTACTTGGATGGGTCAGTGACGAGCTTGAGGGAGGTGTTGTCGATGATCTCAAAGTCGATCGACACGTCTGGGAACTCCTTGGCAACATCTTTGGCGGTCTCAACGAACAAACCATCGGACAGCTTCATGATGGTGGCCTTGTGCACAACCAACACCTTTGGCTTGTTGATCGAGCGTGCGTACTGGAACGCATATCTGATCACTTTCTGGGAAGCCTCTCTGGTGATGAGCTTGATGGACTGCACGACGCCCGGGACAACTGTATGCTCGATACCGGAGTATTCACCTTCAGTGTTCTCTCTAATCAACACGGTGTTGACGTTCTCGTATGGTGTGGCGTAACCGTCAATCGACTTGGCTGGTCTGACGTTGGCAAAGAGGTCAAAGGTCTTTCTCAAAGTCAAGTTGAGGGACTTGTGGCCCTTGCCGACAGGGGTAGCCAATGGACCCTTGAGGGCCACAAGGTTCTTGTTAATAGACTTGATGGCAGCCTCTGGAATGGTGGTTTGGCCATTGACGAGCAGTGGGGTCACGTCACAGGACTCCCACTCGACTGGCACGTCGGCAGCAGCGTAGATCTGCTTGACAGCCTTGGAGATCTCAACACCAATACCGTCACCCTCGATGAAAGAGACGGTGTACTTGCCATTGGCGTTCTTCTGGCCCTGGAACTTGGCAACCTGAGCGGCGTAGCCTCTGGTCTGCGCAAAGGCACGGGCAGCTGGGTTTCTGAGGATTCTGGCGGAGAGCATTGCAGTGGGTGGTTTTCGATACTCAAAAAGAGAGAGAAAGAAAGAAATCAACACAGATGACGGGTGAAAGGGAAGAAATTGAGTATTCAAAACTTGTCTGCAGAGCCGGTTGGTGGCCGCGGATTTTTTTGATCGGTCCCGAGAAGGAGCGAAACGAGGCGCCGAGAACCGGAGAAGGTTCGGCAAAGGTGTGGAGCATAGGGGGATCAGAGCAGCCAGTATATATATGGGTGAAGAAAAATTAGGTAAGCACAGATTATGTAATCAACACCCGGACATACACAAAAGTGACCCGCCCGATCTGTAGTGGATGCGTATTCTAATAATCATTTAAGCTTATAACTATATAATTTTTATACCCAAAGGACCCTTTACGCTTCCCAATTTGAAGGCACTAAACAGGATGTCCAGGGATCAATCGCTCAGGGCTGTGCTGGGAAACTCCAGATATGAAAAAATCCACAGTGTAAGTACCCCTCTCTTGTTGTCATCTACACAGCGTGCAAGAGTACTAACCCAATTTTAAGTCCAAAGTGCTTCTCGTAGGAGCTGGTGGTATTGGATGTGAATTGCTCAAAGATTTGATCTTATTGGGGTATGGTGAGATTCATGTCGTTGACCTGGACACCATCGATCTTTCGAATCTCAATCGGCAGTTCTTGTTCCGCCATAAGGACATTAAACAACCAAAGGCATCAACTGCTGTTAATGCAGTACAATCGTTCAACTTCTTCCAAACAAAGCTGATTCCATACCAGGCGAGTATCTATGAGACGGATTTGTTCCCACTGGAGTGGTTCCGTCAGTTCGACCTCATCTTCAATGCGCTGGACAACATCGATGCGAGATCCTACATCAACAAGATCGCATTGTTTCTCAATAAGACAGTGATGGAATCTGGCACTACAGGAACCAATGGCCAGGCTGCCCCAACGTTCCCCAACAGGACTGAGTGCTACGACTGTGTGCATAGAGAAACACCAAAGACGTTCCCGGTTTGTACAATTAGATCAACCCCTTCACAACCGGTGCATTGCATCCACTGGGCCAAATCGTTCCTCTTTACCTCTCTGTTCTCGGAAGATGAGACGCCAGAGGTGACACCGGAGGGGAAAGATGCTGCTGCGTTGGGGACAGACAACGAGGAAGAGATTAAGAACCTCATTGCGGAGAACAACGAGCTCATAGAACTGAAGAGAGCACTGGGAGATGCCGACTTTGCAACAAAGGTCATCGAGAAAGTGTTCATCAAGGACATTGAGAAGCTGCTGAGCATCTCTGACCTGTGGAAGACGAGAAAGCCTCCCGTGCCACTGGACTACGACAGCAAGAAGTCTGCTGTGGAGAGTGTCACCAAGGAACAACTAGGCACTGGCCAGGCATTGTGGACTATCGAACAGAACATTAGTGTGCTGATCGACTCTGTGAAGAGACTGCAGAACCGCATGGCTTCGGAAGGGGAGATCGAGTTTGATAAGGATGACCAGGATACGTTGGACTTTGTTGTTAGTTCGGCCAACATCAGATCGTACATCTTTGGTATCCCATTGAAGTCCAAGTTTGTTATCAAGTCCATTGCAGGTAACATTATCCCTGCGATTGCCACTACAAATGCTATTATCGCTGGCTTCTCCGCACTAATATCCCTCAAACAGTTCCAAGGCTCCAGAGAGGAGTCTATTGCACAATCCTGTGGTATCTTTACAGCTTCAGGTAGGGATAAGTTTGTGTGTCATTCTTTCATGCAACCTCCAAACCCAAAGTGTGCTGCTTGTTCGATTCCAAGGGGTGTTTTAAGCGTCGATAACTCTTTGACTGTGGATGACTTAGTCCAGAAGCTCATGACAAAATACGGTTATGAAGAGGAGATCGCTATCAGTATTGGGTCCAAGTTGTTATACGACGTGGACTTTGACGATAATAAGAACTGCGTGCTGAGTGAGATTGGTGTTGTTTATGGTGCTCATCTTGCTGTTTCCGATGAAACAGACGTGAAGCAGACAGTGGAGTTCTACATCACCTTAAACAGTGATAAGCAGATCGTGTTACCGGACCTGGAGATTCCAAACAAGCCTACCGTAGATGAGGAAGAAGAAGAAGATGATGACGATGATGATGACGAGCTTGAGCTCGTGGGTGACTTGGACGACGACGACGACCTTGTCGTTGTGGAGCCATCAAATGTTCCAGAGAAGAGAAAAGCGGAGACAGAACAGCCTCCGGCAAAGAAGATCAAAGTGGATGAAGACATCGTGGAGATCATCGATTAAGTATCTGACTACAGTACACAAAGGAAAGTCATACAGTACTCCGTAACATTTCAAAGCAAGTCTGTGAGCAATATAGAAATAAGGGTAAAAAAGTCCATAGCAGTAATCAATTTGAATGCTTTCTCGAAGGGCTCGTTAGTCTCTTGAACCACGACTCCTTCTTTGTCTTCTCACCAGTGCTCAGGAAGTCATCGCCTAATGGTGGACTTCTAGGTGTCCACCGTGGCTGTCTATCGTCTGACACTTGTGACGGCAAGCCCCCGGGGAACATCGACACAGGTCTTCTGTGGGCTATGGGTGGTGAGGCATTCCCGATATCCTGGCTCAGCTGCTGGTGCTGCGAGAGCTTTCGTTGTCGTTGATGTGGGATATCAATAGGTGGTACGGTTGTCGATGGTAGCGGTGATACCGTACGATCAATCGCGGGAGCCACTGTTGTGTCCTCATCATCTGACGATTCAACTTCATCATCGTCCTCCTCGGTATGCTCCTTCGCCTGATGGAGATCCGTTGCTGATGTTGTAGTGTTACCCATGTGCAGTTGTGTGGGCGTAGTTGGGTTGATAGCATCAAGAGCTCCACCAGCAGCTGATAGCGATCTGCTATGTGGTCGCTGTCTCTTCTGTGCATCACCCACCGCTAGTAAATTAGCGGTGGAGTTCTTATTACCTCCCTTGGACAGCGATGGCTCTGAGTTGTTAAACTTCTTCACATCTGGCAAGAGTCTCTTGGAATACTCGATCAACACCTCGACAACTGCCTGTGATAAGGCGTACTCACCCGGAGTCAAGTCATGGCTTGGATGTGATAAGATCGAAGGCTGGAAAATAGCAGCCAAGTTTCTTGCAGGCATCAAGTTGGCCTTCGAGTTGTCAGAGAACATTGTCAACAGGTCTAAGAGGTAGTAAAGCAAGTGCTTCTGTGCATCCGGGAGTTTATCAATCAACACTTTGTATTCCTTCAACGCAGCTCTGAGGTCCTTTGCAATCTTCTTCTGCTTGCGGACCTCCTTCTGTTTGTTGTGCTCAATCTGCTCTGGTGTCAATTCTGCGTCCTTGTTCTCCTCTTCCTGGCCTTGTAGTGGTACATCTCCCTGCTGCTGCTGTTGTTGTTGTATCTGACGAATGCGCTTCTCAATGGTGTCGTTTCTCGCCTTAATGTGGTTGATGATTCTCGGTCTGGACCTCACGGGCTCTCTGAACTCCTCATACAACTCCAACGGCACCAATGGCTCCGGCAAGTTGTTCAAGAAACGCCTGAATAGCGACGCAGCATCGTGAACAGTGTATCCCTCCCAGTTCAACTTCCTCCCATACTCTGGCGGCGTACCAAACAAGTACTGCAACTCCTTCACTCTCTTCGAAGACCCAGCAACACGAAAGATTCCCTCCACACCCAAGGCCTTATCTTTCAAGAAGAACCCACACTTGCCAACAAGCAAGGGAATTCTTCCATAGCGGATAAAGTCGCCCGGATCATCGCTCGGCACGGAGATGAGAGACTCCGCCACGTTGATTGAGTCGACGAGCGGCACGCCAAACACCTCGTTGCCGAACCCGAACTTGTTCTGCGAAGCCATGAACTCATCCCTCTGGAGACGAATCAGTTCCTCGCTTGAGAAACCCTGCCCGCTGGAGTTACCGCCACCAGCAACGCCGCCAGCCCTACTCGTGCTCCCACTTTGGGACGCGCTCTGGCCTTGCCGCACAGAATTGAACGAGCGGGACTTGAAGTTGAGCGTAGGCCTGTGAAGCGACTGCTGGGATCCGTTCCGGGGTGTGAGGATTCCCTCGATTTTGGTTCCTAGACCGTTCCCGCCGTTGTTTGAGTTGTTGTTGTAGTTGTAGCTGTTATTGTTTGAGCCGAACGACTCCGCTGATGAGCCGTGTTTCTTGAGCTGCTTCCACCACGTGCTGATGCCACGCGAGGGGGATGCATCGGCAGACGACATTTCTATGTGCTTTGATCTCCCACTATAGCCCTTTCTCGGTTAGCGCTCTTTAAAAGAAAGAGAGAGAGGAATAGCGCAGTGTTTTGAAATGGGGAATTTGGCGTATAAATTGGGTCGCGACTCGCGCGCGCGCTCTATAGAGCCTAAGTACTTGATGATGCTCTTTGAACTTTTTTACGCGGCAGGATAATTTCCCTCTCACCCATATACATTGCGTCTGCCATTCTGCCACGGGCAAATTTGGGGCAAGTTGGTGACAGAAATCCGTCAAAGATGTAAGGAGTATACTGAATAGGCGTTTCATTTCTCACTGTTTCTTTAGCTAATAAATCTCTCACCATAGCACACAACACCACATTCAAATTCACTCAGATCAGCAATCCAGGTAGGATGTGACAAATTATGATCTGCCCTTGCGCTAGGTGCTAAAAATACACTTGCCACTTGCCACTGCGGCCCTGCTTTCGCGTGGGTTCCATTAATGGCCCAACGGGGAAGTATACCTGATCTGTCCCTCCCAGGCTATGCTGCATGTTACTTCAGAATACACAGTACTGCCGTATACAATTACAATGGTGTTCTACACAACGGACACTCCAGACGCACACCACACCATTCCTTGAGACACAGGTAGTGGAGCATATGACCACAACTTGTCTTAACTGGATCCTCTTCTCCAAAGTCTTTGTATTTCCCAGTGTATACCATATCATCAAAGCAGATGATACAGTCATTGTTCTTGGTAAGATCCTTGTTTCTGGCATAAGAAAGTCTCCACCTATTAGGCTTGTTGCCATAGAGGACATCCCCATTTTGGTAGAACCTGATGAGTATCAAGGCGATAGAAGTCATTGCATAGGGTATACTAGTGATGTTGAGCTCGAACTGGTTAAGGAAGCCAAACACAAAGGCCATTTTCACTCCCAAGAACATTGTCTGCAACAGTTTGTTGAAGACGTTATCAACCATGAGTTGTAACAGATCCGTGTGGCTTCTTTGATACTCCAGGGAACACCAGTTTGAAAGACTGATAAAGAGATCAAAGTCCATGTCTAGGTACCCAATGAATAACCCCTGCTTTGCATATAAGGATATTGGCAAAGATATGACTGTGACAAACAGCATGCTGATGTTCATAATGAAAGTCACAATATAGAAGTTGACGTGGACAACGACTGATGATTGGGGGACCGCTTTATCAGGACCATCGTAAATCGTTTGAAGTCCTATTGCTTGTCCAATCCTGAGTCCCATTAACACTGCCACTGATGTCAATGTCACCAGGATTGAATACTCCAGTGATACCTGATCACCTTTGTAATACCAAACTGATGATACGAATATGGAGACACATTGGAAACAATAAGCGATAGCACTCAAGCGTACGTCAGACACCTGTTGAGCTCCGAGTGGTTCAAAGGCCACTACCGCTATTTTTAGTGGATAAGTGAATGCAATCTCCAATCCACTTATGATTAACTCGATATTAGCGAACGTGTTAGGGGAATACGGTCTTTCAAAGGAGAAGAAACTCTCCCAGAATGTTTCAAGTAACAAGAGTATCAATAATGTGAGAGGTAGGACCTTCTTAATGTTAGCATTTGGCGCTTTTTGTCTTCTCTGGCGGCTAATCAATTCTGGTATCCACAAACGATGCCGAATCCTCTGTGGAGTTTCTCTATGGCGATGCGATCAAAGAAGTCATCAATCGAATCCAAAAGACGAGGACAGTATTGTAAGAAGAATTCCATGTTAGCCGCTGTGTGTTGCTTTATGGATCTTTTGGGGGAGGTTTTAAGGTATGAGGAAGAAGAAGAAGGAATCGCACTTTTTCCTTGTTTACTTTTGATGCATGAAGTGTAAACAAAACAAACAAACAGCTACACTGCAAGTTATAGCACATCAGTTCGAAATTGAAGGATATAAGGCAAACGGGATAGAAAAGGGGGAAAAGGTGAGTGAGAGTCCTAGTTGAGCTGGACGTAGTTACCAGGGAACACACCTTGCTGGCCGTTAGCTCTACCGGTCCACCAGCCGTTGGTGTCGGCAGTTCTCTCCACGATCTCAATGACGGTCCCAGCAGAGAACGAAAGGTCACCGGCAGCCTGTGCAGCGTAGTCGTAAAGAGCCGTGCATGTCTCAGCACTGTAGGCAGCTGGTGCGGCCGTTGGAGGAGCAGCAACAGCAGCAACAGCAGCAGCAGGGGAGCCATAGGACCCGGCAGCAGAAACAGGCGTCATGGGCTGACCATATGCTGGCTGCGTGTAGGCCTGTGTTGGGGTCTGATATGCTGGCTGGCCATAAGCTGGGGCACCACCAGGAGCACCGTATTGAGCCTTCTCGTCCGGGTAGCCCTGTGCTGTGTATGCACCCGTGGCTGGTGGGGTGTATGGAGGCAATGTGCTGCCTGCAGGGGATACAGGAGAGCCAACACCGGCTTCGTCAGCCTTACCATAACGACGCTTTGTCATCTCGAGCTTCATTCTAGCGTGCCCGACCTTAAAGTGTGTGATTCCAATGGTATCACATCTGTCTTGGATATCCCCTCTCTTTGCGGCAAATGCCTCCTCAATGTCCGAGGTGAGGTCAAAGTACGGGATCTTCATGTCCTCGAATCTGTTGAACAGCGTGTAGAAGATGTTCAACTGCATAAAGTAGAACGACACGAACAATGGCTGTACAAACTGTGCCTCGAGCTGGAACAGTACAGGAAGCTCCTCCTTAAGCATGTTGTTGTAGTAGTCATACTCCTCCTGCGCAATCTGAACTTCGGCCTCGGCCTTGTATAGCTTCTCCTCATCCTTTGGCGTTCTCTCCTTCTTGGTTTCATACTTGTTGAAAGTGTTCTTGTGTCTGTCGAGATCGAGCTGCTTATGTGCTCTCTTGGTGGCCATTTTTCTAATGCCCTGGATCACCTTGAGCAGCTCCTGTGCTGGTTGGACGATCTTGGTCTCAATGAGTTCCAAGTCCGGCTTCAGAGTCTGTTGCAAGTCTGCAACCACAGCTCTGTACTGCTCGGAGGCCTCGATACCCTGTGGGTTGTCCTCGGGCACGGTGGAGTTTGGGTCTGACAGTTTACCCGAGATTGGCTTGAAGATCTCCTCCATAGCCTTGGAGAACCCAATCTGGTGCGAAAGCATGCCATTGACCGCTGTGAAGTACTTCTTGGATTCCTCTGATAACTTCTTGGTCTCGTTCTCAATCTCCTTGAAACGACGCTCAGCATCATCGTACACCAGGTCATGGGTCGTTTCGCCCATGTTGAACTTCTGTCTGAAGGACTGAGGCGCCTGCAAACATGTTAGTTCTTCTCTCTCGTGCCTTTGTTGAAGTGAGTGTCCTCAATGGGTTGCCCCTTAGAGATGTGGCAAACACCCAACGGATAACGGGCTGCTACCGAGCATTGAAGACGTAGAATGACCCAAAAAATAAAAAGGAACGCACCCTATTGATGGCCTTGGTGAACCCCTTGAAACTCATGTTTCCCTTTGGTGATTTGTTCCCTGTCTTTATGGACTCCTGATAAAGGATGAATTGGCTGCTAAAGAAATAAACCAACGTCACGTCGCACACGGCCCGAAACCCGAAAGTTCGCGGAGTGAGGCGGAGGCGGGGAGGCACGCCTTGTCGCCCTCATAGTGGAAGCTGAGATTCGCGATTTTCAATCCTTGGATGTCCGGGTGTTTTCAGGCAGTGATATATATGTGTAAACACTGCATGCTTTCACCCCTCTAACACCAAAGGAATAGAGAGAGAGAGAGAGACAGAGAGAGAGGATGAGCGATCTACCCAATGACCTCAAACACCTGTACATCACGTGGCTGGACGAGGACACGGACAAGTTCCAGGCGAGGGCGCAGAAGTCCGCCAAGGTGATGAGTAACGCGTCCAGGGCGCTGCGACACTATGAAGAACCAGTGAAGTTGCCCGAAGATTTGGCCAAAGTCAAGGGCATTGGGCCCTGGATCGTGCAGAAGATGCGCGCGAAGCTGGTGCACTATTGCAAGGAGAACGGGTACGAAGTGCCCCCAGAGCCCGAGAAGGTGACTGCTAGAGGCGGGAAGAGGACAGCCAGCGATTATGACAACGACGAAGGAGACGGAGCACCAAAGAAGAAACAGAACAAAGCTCGGTATATCCCTAAGAAGCGATCTGGTGGATACGCAATCATGCTTGCCCTGTGTGAGTCTGACCCGAATTGTCAGGGAATGTCCAAGGATGCGATCATTCGTAATGCTGAACAGTACTGCGACTCAAGCTTCTCTTCAAACCCAACCACCAACCAGATGTACTCGGCGTGGTCGAATGCGAAGGTTCTCATTACGAAGGGGTTGGTGCTGGAAAGCAGAGGGAACCCAAAGAAGTACTACTTGAGCGATGAAGGAATGGAATTGGCACAGTTTATAAAGACCTCTGATGGGATTGCCTTTAGGACCGAGATGAGTTCTTCGTCATCTTCTAGGCCCATCACTGCCCCTTCAGATCTGCAATATCACAATGATGAGCCCGTAGTACGTATCCCAAGGGACCGCGTGCAAATGGAGTACGCCAATACAATGTATTTTATATGGGAACCCGGTGCATACGAGGTCAAGTTTGTGATTGATAACAGAGAGATCAGATCTCAATCTGAGCGTGGGTTTTTCCATACCAAGTTGAACCAACTGGGTGTTAAAGCCGGCACAAAATCACTATCCGTTGGTGACGGTTTGTGGGTTGGACGTAATTTGGAAACCAACGAGGAAGTTGTGTTGAATTACATCATAGAGAGAAAGAGACTCGATGATTTGGTATCGAGTATAAAAGATGGGAGATATCTGGAACAGAAAGCCCGTCTAAAGAGAAGTGCCATCGATAACGTCTACTACCTGGTGGAGGAGGTCACCGGGTGCGATGTCACGAGTATGTCACAACACATTCAGACATCCATATCGCAGGCTATAATGGTCAGTGGATTCCATGTCCATCGTACCAAAGATGCAGATGGCACAGTGCATTTTATTGCTAGGCTTACCAAGCAGATCCAAAAGTATTATTCCAAAAAGAGACTTGTGGTACTGAACCCATCGAATTTGCAAACTCAACATGACTATAAAGCTGTGTTGGACTCTTTCAAAATACAGTTCCAAAACTCGAGGACAGAGTGTGTGCATCAGTACTACACTTTTAGTGAGCTGTTGTCCAAGTCTTCGATGATGACCACCAAAGAGTTGTTTGTACGTATGCTTATGACCATTAGAGGAATCACTCTGGAAAAGGCCATTGCCATCCAGAGAGAGTTCCCTACTCCTTCAGTAATGTTTGAAGAGTTTGACCCAAAGGATAAGGAGTTTCAAGCAAGACACGGAAAGAAAGTCACTGAACTGCTTGGTGACGCATTTCGCTGAATCTTGGAGTCGTTTAAATGACAAATAACGAACAGAATTCTATTCCGTAGTCTTTTGATGGTTCCGTCTCGCCGTCTCGGCAAAGTTCAGGTCAATCCCATTCTCAAAGACATGTCTTATCTCCTCCAGTGAAAGCCCGTTGACCTCCGGATACCACTTATAGATGGCACCCCAACCACCTAAGCAAACGATAGAAAAGAACATACAGGCCCCACTCTGTGTTATCGTGTTGACCATGGAGAGATAAGTAACAGAAACTAATGCATTAGTGAGCCACCCGGTCGCTGCAATCAGAGCAGAGCCCGGAGCTCTAGTCTCCAAGGGCAGGAATTCCACAGAGGACCATGGGACTGTTCCAAGGGCTGAGGCATAGGAAGCGACAAATACCATCACTGAAAGCACTAATAGTACAGAGAAAGCGATACCATGTCCAGCGTAATAGAACCCGAGGGTAGCCAAACCCAACGCTAATGACATAATCCATACTGTCCGTAGTAACATCGATCTCCGTCCAACTCTATCGATAAACCGAAGAGCCACAAAGGTGAATCCAAAGTTCGTAGCACTGATCAGTATGGAAACCACCAGTGGGTCACCGACACCAACGTGCTCGAAGATCGTCGCTCCATAGTACATGAAGGAGTTGAAACTGGAGACCTGTTGATAGAACATCAAACCACACCCGACTAATAGAGCTCTCTTTGTGGACCCTCGGCGTAGTCTTTCCATCAGTGGTTCTCTATGTCTGTGCTCGTTCTGTTCAATGTCGTCCATTATGCTGACGACTTTTGCATGCACCTGAGTGTGGTCTGCATGTGGGTAAAGCTTCCCAATGGCTCTCTCTGATGCTTCGTAGTCTCTATTAAGCACCAAGTACCGTGGTGACTCTGGGATTAAAGAAGAAGTCACCAAGAACAGTAGTGGCGGAACACCACTGAACAAAAACATCAACCTCCAGTTGCTCTTCACATCTCTGATTCCGTAGGCTATGATATTCGCTACAAACTGCCCACCTGTCGTTGTCACGCTGTTTAATACCAGCAGTGTTCCTCTCTGCTTAGAAGGCGCAATCTCTGAAATGTAAACCGGGACGACCATCGACGCAGCACCCACTGCAAGGCCAACGACAAACCTGCCAAGAACCATCGATAGGACGCCATTGGACATCGCTAGCTGGAGGGCAGCCAAAGTAAACACCACACAACACAGAGAAATCACCAACTTCCTGCCCATCTTATCGGCAAGAACAGACGCGCCAACGGAACCAAAGAAGGATCCAACGGACGTTATACCTGTGACCAATTCCTTCTCTCCACTGCTCAGGGCCATGGGAGATCCATCCTGGTCCAAGAATACCAAAATCGATGAAATACAAGCAGTGTCGTAGCCAAACATGAAACCACCAACAGCGGCGGAGCATACGGCTAGTAGGGCGAATAACCCGGCTTTTGTCTGCTCGATGTCCTCTGTGTCTGATGGTGGAACCACTGCTACGTCATTGTCTGATGGAGCCAGCAGGCCGTGCGCTGCCTCCTCCAAGAACGCCATTGTGGCCTTGTCAATATCAATGTTTATATAAGAATGATGATAACCCGGGGGAAAGTTTAGTACCCCAGAAATGTGTCACCTATAGTTTAGCGCGGGCGCACACACACACGCTCGAGAGTGTGGAATCTCTCTCTAATAGCGCTACACAGATTTATCAAAACCGCCAACATACCACCATAAAAGGAGCATTTGGGAATCAAAAAGCGGCCCCCACAAGCAGATAGAGGCAGATAAGATGTGAACAAAAAAATCTACTGGCTTCAACAGGACACTGCTTCTTTCCCCCTCCCTTAGTTATACAAACGGGTCTTCGTCTCGTTCTCTCTGATGAGCCACATATATAGGGGCCTTATGGCGTACTTTAAACCAAATCTCAGAACACACAAGCAGCCCCGAGAAGAAGAAGCAGGGGGAATAACGGGGAGTCCCATCAGTCTGATGGTGGAGTTTCTTGAACTTTTGCTATATTGTATCGTGATCTAAAGAAAAGATCGTCTTTTGTGTCTGTCATACTCCACACTGGTGGCCCAGAACGCGACATACGGGTCTCAGTTGAGTTTCATCAATACCAAATGACCTTGTTAGGTGCCTGATCATTGTGTCCTCCACTTCTTTGAGCAATTTTGATGACTCAATGGGCTCACAAGTGGATCCCATTAGTTCCTTATACGACTCTGCTATCCACTCTCTATCTGAAGGAGGAAGCTCTCTCTTGCGGTGATCTTCTTTGGTCTTTTCAGGTAGTGGGAAGATACCCAATAGTCTCTTTGTACCCATAGAGGCGTCTTCCTCCGGGTTTATACGCATGATCATCTTTTCATTGACCCAATCGCAATACTTATCAACCATCGAGTCATCCCAGTGCATCAGGTCTTTAGTCAAGTCTGTAGAAAAGGCAATGGAAGCCAGAGTGTTCTCCATACCTCGATCAGTATGACCATGTGGTTTGTATATGTCATTAACGAGTTTTTGCCATACCTTGTAGTTGTACACCGAGGTATTGCTAACGAATGGCTGAGCAAAATACAGCTTTGTAGTAGTAATTAATAGCGCAAGCAATCGTGTCTCTGGGAATTTTAAGCTGTCTTCATCTCTTCTCAATAGCTGTTTTGCATATCCCAATGTTATACCCAACTTCTTTATAAGCTTCTTCGTAGCAGTATAAACCTCTGGTGGCAGTAACAATCTTTGTATGGTCCTTAGAAGCAATGGCTCATAATTCAACTCCAAATCCACAGAATCCACACTGTTCAATAGCACAATAACGGCAGAGCACAGTTGTCCTCTCGTAGGTGGAATTGCACTTCTCAATAGTGAAGAATGTGCACTTGTAAGTTTCCGTTGTAACCCATGAGGTAGGGAATAACTTGCACCGACATACGGCAAAGAATGGTCCATACTCAGTCGTACCAAGTCGTCGATATACAACGGTAAGCACAGTTCTCGGCATGACACATAGAGAGTAGCAAGTGTGTACTTGACGCCTAAAAGAGGTGTTGGTCTTTGGCTATCGCTCATTTCACTATCTGCTATGGTAGAATCACTGCCGTATTCACTTTCGCTCGCTGAAGTCATAGCTGAAGGTATGAATTTTCTCTTGGAGCGCATCAGTTGGTACCAAATCCTTCTTACCACCGTTTCCAATGCTTCGGGTGCCCCCAGTTGTGTGATCAATGCCTTGACTTGTAGTTTCAACAACTGTTGTAATGCCTTGAAATACACCACTTTTCCCAGCGCACCATATATGACTTTCGACTCCTTAGCCCTTGAATGATACCTGTTCTTCTTCTTCTTTGGCAATCTCAAGGATCTCTTTGGACCGGAATTCTTTGTCAAATCATCTTCTTCATCGTCAATCTCTAAGTATGCCTCCCGAACGTGTCCGTATTGGCACACACGCTGACCGTCCAGAGTTCTGTAGAACTTGGACCGACAGTTGTCAATGCCACACCGTTTCCCACGGATCCAGATGTTGCTCATGTAGTGAGAAGAGTGATTTGGTTATGAATCAGATTCTAATACATTCTAGTAGAATAATTTATGTCTAATGCCCGATGCGCTATGATCTTTCACCCTCGGATATCTTATACGCCACCTCGGATATTCTACGGATGTAAGCGCCCAGAGTCCAGGCTATACATGATTCAGTCTGAATATTTTCTTCTTTATATATGAATATCTAGATATGTTTATATATGCACACATGAGCTTACTCTTTGAACTGTGCAGCCTCCATGGGCAGATAATTGTCGTGGTACAAGTAGTCCTTGGCCACCGGCACTGATCTGTTATGAATCGAACGAGTATCCACTAGTTCTGGAGTCAATTGGTCAATAGAGGTGACACCCAATAGACGCATATTCATCTCCATTTCATTCTTTAGCAGTTGAATGGCTCTGCGGACACCTTGTTCTCCATAGGCAGAATTGGCATACAAAAAGGCACGACCAAGTCCGACACCTTTGGCTCCGAGACACAGGGCCTTGAGAATATCAGTACCTCTACGAACACCACCATCGACATACACTTCAAATGACTTGTCAACGCCGTGATCTCTAAGGATTGGCATCACTTCCGCAAGGACCTCAACTGGTGCTCTTGCAAAGTCGAGTTGTCTACCACCGTGGTTGGACAACACAACACCATTACACCCATGCTCATAGGCAAGTAAAACGTCTTGAGGTCTCTGCACACCCTTGATGATAATAGGCAAATTAGTCCATGATCTAATCTCATCAATGTCCTTCCACGAAAGGGAAACGTCGATAAAGGATGATAAGGCCATCGCAGCACCTTTGGATCTATCAATTTCTTCATCACTCTGAACATCTGCATCACCTTCAAATTTGATCTTCATATCTTTCTCACGACGACCCAAAGAAGGAGCATCCACTGTGATGAATATACCTTTCATACCACGCTCTTCACAATGCTCAACTTGACGTCTGCATAGCGCACGGTCAGAATTGACGTACAGTTGGAACCATTGTTGCTGATCTGGCTTCACTCTTGCATCGGCAATCTCATCAAATGAACAAGAAGCCAAAGTGGAGATCATCTGTACAACGTCTTCTTTACCAGTACCACGAGCAATGGAAACTTCACCTTCCGGATGGCCCAACTTGGCCAAGGCAGTTGCAGAGGCGTAAAAAGGAGCAGAGGTTGGATGACCAAGGAACTCAGTGGAGATGTCGACTTTGGAAACATCGACCAACACCTTTGGATTGAAGAAGATACGATGGTATGCATTGTGGTTTTCCCGAAGAGTAATCTCATCATCAGCAGCAGAGGAGTAGTAAGCGAGGGCTCCAGGCTCGAGGATTTGGCGAGCGACAGTCTCAAAGTCGTGGATGTTCATCATAGCCGACAGAGGTGGCTTACGTTCCAGTCTTTCGAGCCTATCCATTTCCTCATCCGTAAGCTCTTCCTCTTCGTATGGGAACTCACCATCCAGCACACCAATACATTTTTCAGGAGGAATGAACTTGTCAACCGTATCTGGCGGGTGGATCGGGTTGAAGATCCTCGAGGCGTCCTTCCCTGCGTTCTTAAGGATAATTCTTTGACCACCTGGGTGATTAGGAAGAAATTCTGTAAGGTCATACACTTTGCCATTAAGTACGATCCATAGATCCTCGCGCGTGTTGTGCTTAGACACTTCTTCTGGTGTGATCAGTGGGCCTGTCACATCAGTCTGCAACTTAATCGTATCCACGACGAGTGCCAATGCCATAGTGACAGTTCCAAAGACTCCACCGGCCCAAAGCGCCCTCGAGGAGTAATGCTTGGGCATCGCACGCGACCACGACCCGGTGAACCGTCTTCTGGCTTGTGGCCATCTGGCGCTTCTAAGCGGTGTTTTCGCCCTGAGTGTCTTTGCAGCCTGGCGGAACATAGCGGAGAGAAGAGGTAGGTGTGAACTTCTACTCTGCTTCTTCTTCCAAAAGCGAGGCTCTGCTTTTTGGGCAATTCGTCTGGCTTTTTATATACTGTTTTGCGGGGGTAGTCCCCCCCCTCGAGATCCACCAGTCAGCGTTCGCGAATTGAAGAGCCCATTACGCCTGCCGTATATATAATCCTGATCTGTGGGGAAAGTGCCCCCACTGGTTTTGTTGTACGTATCGTGTCGTGTGGGGGTACACATATGTATATAAAGAACTGCACTAAGATAGACCAGAATGGACTTACGGACGAGCGGGACGACAGAGAATTGTTTTAAAAGGGCTGGAGATTTGATTGTAATTAATGACCAATTGACAGTGGAGGAGCCCCCCACCAATTCATTCATTCCCTCGCAGTGCATGGGCTTCTTTGTGGGTATGATCTATATGGCTGAAAAAAAATTCTACGGAATACCGCTAGAGAGTGATCTTTTCTAGTGTATAGATTGGAGACAGAAAAAAAAGGGATAGAAAAGAGGAGATCAACGCACGTACGTCGCATCAATCTTCTCCACCTGCGGTAAGAACATTATCAACTTTCTTCTATACGCAGTTGGGTTCTGCAATTGCAATGGGTTATGTTCAAAGTAGACGGTTTCAAGCTTTTTCAAATCCTTGAGTTCTTTTTCAACATCCTCAAACGAATCGAGTTTGTTACTAGAGGCCCACAGGTCCGTTAGCATTTCCAAATGCGATAGGTTCTCCAATTTGGTGATTCGATTGCCTGTAATGTCCAAAGTGTTCAACTTCAAATTATTCTCCAGTCCTTCGATCTTCTCAATGCCATTGTGAGACACATAGAGCTCCTCAAGGTTCACCAAAGTATCCAGCCCTTCCAATTTAGTCAGTCTATTCGACTGGATCGATATGATCTTCAAGTTAGTCAAATGATCGAGTCCATCAAGTCGCCTCACTCTGTTCTTACCCAACCATAACTGCTCAAGACTCGCCAGTGTATCAAGGTTATCGATCTCGGTAATTCTGTTACCACCGAGCTCGAGGTTCTTCAGTTTGGTCATCTTCTCCAGGTTTGTAATCTCGGTGATCTTGTTCTGCACAAAGTACAAGTTTTCCAACTCGCTCAATTGGTCAACGTTTTTGATGTTGCGGATCTTATTGAACGACAAGTCCAAGTTCTTCAGCTGTGTCTTCTCGTTCAAATGCGACGAGATGTGTTTGATTCTGTTGTCATAAACGTCGAATTCCTCCAAGTCATTAGGTAAATACTTGATAGCACCAATAGACTCTAAAAGATTCTGTCTAAGCACCAAGGTCTTCAACTGCTTGAATCTCTCCAAATGCAAGTCATCCATAGAGCGGATCTTCAAGTGTACGAGTTCGATGTAACCTTCATCTTCGTTCAAATCAGCAGTAAGATCTTGATCAGCGGCAATCTCATCAATCAAAGGGTCATCAATGATGTTAGGACCAGTGGGGATCCCTCTTGAAACAGGTTGCGATTCGTCTTCGTTCTCAATTTCGGACTCCACATGGTCACTGTCGCTGTGCAATTGCTTCTCCTCGGTAGTCATCTTCCCGGGGGGCCCTTCTTGCGGTTATGCTTTTCCATATGCAGTTAGTGCGGAGGAGGAAGTGGCGGCGTTTGTGAATCTTGAAAGTATATATATACCGGGGGGTGTTCGGGTGTGGTAGGGGCACATCGTAATATACACTGGCATTAGTAAGGGCCAATGGTGGACTCCCCTCCTCATTTACCAAATTGACGAGAATTGACGAGATATATATAGGCCTATATTATTGTCGAGTATACATATACACAGAACAGAGGCGGGCTACAGTTGGCCACAAAAAGAAAGGCTTAGTATATACACAAGAGCGATGCCTATTTCCTCTGCCCGTTAGGCAAGTATAGCAAGCAGTAGCAAACAAATTGTAAGGGGATTGGGAAAGAGCAGAGCAGGCAAGCAGGCAAGCAGGCAAGCAGAGCAATCAGCTGGCCTGTGGGTTGGCAGAGACCAACTCGACCACCTCGCCAATGGTCTTCACCTTTTCACTCTCCTCATCTGTCAGCTGGAAGTCGAACTCGTTCTCAACGTTGACCAGGAACTCCGTTGCGTCCAGAGAATCGAGGCCCAGGTCGCCCTGGATGGCAGTCTCGGCAGACAGAGCAACGTCTTTCTTGATAAGGTGGGCGTTGGACTCGCCGATACGGCGGATGATCTCATCTGTGGAAAGGCTGTTGGCAGAGTAGAATCTCAGCATGGAGGCACCGGACACGGCAGAGGAGCGGGCCAAGGGCGAAAGACGAGTGGCCATAGAGGAGGCACGGATAACGGAGCGGGAGGCCAATCTGAACATCGTGGATGGGGGTTTCTTTTTTGCGGATTTGTTTCTGGAAATCTTTAGTTGATACCTATCGGTGATCCCCCTCCGTTGAACAGATTTGCCATTAATTCGTGGTGGTGGAGGAGTTGGCGATTCGCGAATTATATTGCACTGTGTATATACGCACGCCCATCGATGAACTTGATAGTATGACAACACGCAGACTTATTAGAGAATATACATATATCACAGCGTATATAAACAGTGTACAAGGGTGACTCGTGATAAAAAGCATCAATCAATCATTCAGGCCCAGTCACTCTCGATTGTCTCCAGTTCAGGATCGATCTTTTTCTCCCACCACTACTGTTGGTAGTAGTAGTAGTGGCCTTTGTTGCCGAGGACTTATCCGAAGATCTCGTATCCGTCCTCGCCAAGTTTGAAGTTGAACTCATAGTAGAGACAGATGCCATGGAGACGACACGTGAGTTAGGACCATATGAGTGTGGTGCTGCGACCGGTTCACGTGTAGAGCTTGTGGTCTGATTAGCAAGAGAGCTCACAACGGTAGATGAACCATTTATAGAGCTTGCGGAAGATCCATTCCCATTACTTATCGAAGGAACAGATGGGACCTTTTTCAAGTGGTGCTCCTCAGCAGCAGCATCCAATTCAGCAACAGAAACATTCGTTCTCTTGATCTCATCAATAAAGTTCTTCTCGAACAATCGGATCAATAGCATATGTGACTCTCTCAGACTCTGTGGCACCATCTTACCATGCACCATTAGACATCTAAACACACAGATAGTAAGGTTGTCAAAGGCGCTTTTCAACAATGCGTGCTCTTGTAACAATAGATCCTCAGCATCTGGGTCTGGACTTGGGCCAAAGAATGCTCTGTATTCTCCAATACCGCCGTTAACCGGTGAATCAACAGTACCAGATAAGTTTCTAGACAACTCGTTAAATACAGAAGAGTGTAGATCACCGGATTTCAAGGCCTTTACAGCTGAAGACTCAGCGTTGACCAAGTCTTGAGTCTTTGTTGAAATGGTTCTCAATGCATTCTGGATTGGCGACAACTTCGTAGTGTGGATCTGGGAAATCTCGGATCTGTTCATCAGAGTTGGGAACACGTTATAAGTTTCATACGTCACCTCTTCGACCCACAAGTCCAGGATAGAAGAGGACTTACCCAATCTTCTGGAAGTAGTAAAGTATTTCAAGTCCTTGTTCTGCATGTACAGTCTAGCAGCAGAGGATAAGTTACCATGGTTATTGGCAAAGTCCATCTGTGGCTTGACAGTTTGGATGTACAAGAACTTCCCAGCTGGTGGATTCTGCAGGGCGCGCTGAGCCTCGTTCTCATCTATGATGATCTTAGCACCAACATGCAATCTCAACAGTCTGTTGTGAATGGAGTTGATATGCTCAAAGGGATAACCTTCGTAGATGAAACTTCTTGATCTCACAGTCTTGGGGAAGGCAAGACCAATGAATGAGACTAAGAAGTAAGTTGGCGTGTCTCTGTCCAAGTTCTGCAGCTGACCATATAGCTTGCTTAACTCACCATGGACGAAACTCAACCCTTTCAAGTCAAAGTTGACTCTATCATAGGCGTCAGCCAGTTCCTTGTAGATCAACACAGCCTTCTCAAACTTGTTACCCTTGACAAGGCTATCAGCCATCATCTTATAAAGCTGCTCCTTTCTGGCAAATTCAGACTGGGCGGGGAAGTTTGGCTTAATGGAAATAGGTAAGACCTCCTGGACGTTCCATGAGTAAGTCGAAGCCATCAACTCCAAACAAAGGGCACCCTGGACAAAGTTGGACTTGCTGACGTTTCTCTTGTACATGTCGTCCAACGACGCGTTGAACTTCTTAGCGTTGTTCACACGCATCAAGTGACGGAGAATATCCAGGTTGTGGAATGTTTTCTCATCTTCAAATTCTTCACCCCCTGGAACAGAAGCCAGATCGTTCTGTACATCCAAAAAGTCACTCAGATTCTGGATGAAATTGTACACATCAGAGAAAGATTCATCCTCGGGGTCCAATCTGACCACCATCTTAAGTCTCTTGATAAAGTTTCTCTGTTCGTACAAACCAGGTGTGTATCTGTCAGACTTGTAGAACTTATCTAAGCCAAGCAAACAGCCCCTCTCAACTTCAATTAGCTTGTTTGGAATTGGGTCGTCACTGGCCTCCTGGACAAGCAGCTCTGAGATCATGATTGACCACAAGACCTTAACACCAATGATCTGACAGAACGAATTTCTCTGTAAACAGAACACAACAAGCTCTTCCAGGATACCATAATCGTCCTGAATGAATTCAGCTTGGTAGCCTGAGGTTCTCTTCATCTCGAATCTGATGTAGTCTCTCTTCAGGGAGTCCCAACCAAGACAGTCCCAAGACTGGTTGACCACTGATGCGCATCTTGTTCTGATATCCTGAGTGATCTTCCAAGCAGCCTTTCTAGGAATCTCAGACAAGTGACAGATAGAAGCAGGCATGGAACCGGCCATTGCCAGAACTGACTTCAAGTACTTACTCCACAAGGATCTGTCAAAGGCCTCAGAGTCTGCAGCTGCTGGAATATGGTCTCTGATCATGGAGAACTTGATCAGCTCAGAAGCAGAGGTCGTACCCTCAATGAAGAGAGCGTAAAGCGACAACCATTTCTGAGACGGGAAAAACTTCCCTTGCATTAACAGTCGGTTGGTTTGGATAATAGACAAGAGATCCTCCTTCACCAAGCCAGAGAAGTAGTGCGGGGAAGAGTTGAACAAGCTGTCGTTGGCAGACTCCTCTATGATAGAAAGGTAACCTTGAGACTGAGAGGCAATAGTCTTAGCCACTTTGGTCATCTTGGCATAGATTACCGACATCTCAACAAGAACTTCAACAACAACCGCATCGTTGATAATCGAGTCAGTGATCAACTCTGGGAATGGGTAAGTGTTAGGGAAGATCTGTGTGTAGGTTCTCTTTGGCTCAAATGCCTTATCTGTTCGGCACTGAGCGTACATCTTGTTGAACAGCTTGGACATGGTCAACAGGAGTCTAGAGATGGCTCTTGGCAAGACATAGTTATCCTCCTTCTTCCCAGCAACGATTCTCCAAGCAATAGAGCACAGTGTGATCATACAGGAGTTGGCCAATCTGAGAATGTTAACTTCAGTGCCCTTGGTGTCATATGCCTCAATCGCCCAGTTCACAGCGTGGAAGAACAACACCTCAGAGGACTTTTTTGGCTCTAGAGACTCAAAGACCCAGCCTTCCAACAGTCTACGGACCAATAGCAGTTTGGTAATGTAGATCTGAGCCTCCTTGGAAGCAACATTACCAATGACCTCCTCAGTCATGGATGACAAACCTCTGGTACCCACGGAATTGATGATAGCAACAGTATATTGCACAATCTCTTCAGCAGAGAATATGTCTCTGAGATAACCAACAGTGGAGTCCAAGTACTCCAACACCAAGACAATGTCTGGGATCATAGACTCAGTCTTGATCTGGACAAATGCCTCTAAAGTCTGAGAAAGTGCGTGCCATGAAGACTGGAACTCCTTGAGATCCTCCTTGCGAGAACTCATCAGTGCTGTCTTGATCAGCAACGGCAGAATACGGCACAAAGTTCTTCCAACGTAGTTCCACTCAGTTTTAGCATTGCCGAAGTAGGAAGCCGTCATAAAGATTAGGTCGGTCCCACAGTTTGCCAACAGTCCAGGCTTCAAAGTGCAAGCACGAACAAAGTCATGGAACAAGTACGTGTACTGCTCTTGTCTGGCAATCACCACGTCGAGGAAGTGACAGAAAGCGTAAAAGGAGGCAACCTTAAGCTTACCCAACTTCAGTTCCGCAGCAACATTGAAGATATTTAAAAGCTCTTGTGACGTCTCTTGAAAGTGCTTAATATCCTGTTGGAGTGGAGCTTGGTTGAGCACCTTGAGTGTCTCAATGAGCCTATCCTCGTGTTCTGGCAAGGAGTACATGCGCTTCCAAGACAATATGTGCTGGAACGCAGTTTCAATGTTGTAAGTCTTGCCAATGTATGCCGTTGTGATCTCAACTTCGCCAACGTGCTCTGTGCCATTATGGAAGACAAGTACCTGGTTCTTGCTGTACTCGTGTATCTTTCCGTTCTGAGTCACAGTGACATCACACTCACCTCTGTAATCGAAGTTGACATAGAGCTTCAACTTCAGTGACTCGTTTGGTCCAACGTCCTCGATGTTACTAAGCTTGATCACTTCACCGACAACCTCATTCGAGTGAACAGATGTGAAGTCCCAGAACTTACCTGGGACTTCGTTGGTAGCCTTGGAGATAGAAATTTTGGAATTTGGATTCTCTTGGACTAAGGAAATAGAGGCCAAGTCACCAGGGAACGAAGTACTGTTCGTGGACAGAGTGACTTTACCCAAGGACAGGTATATTCTGTCAAATGGCTTCACAAGTGGGTCAAAGAAGTTTGTTCTGATCTGGTAAATTGGAGTCTTGACGTTAGCATCAAAGTCCTGAGCCACGTTAGCCAGATCATCTCTGAACTCCTTGATGGAGACCACGAGTTTCTCAGCTCTTGGGTTGACGGCAACACCCTTCTTCGAACCAGCGATGATTCTGTCCAAGAGTTCACCCCAGCCGAAGTTCATGTTTCTTGGATCCAAAGTTGTGTTGTCCGTTCTGTTCACGTAGGAACCAAACAGCTTGATCGTGAACTGATGCGCCTGGCGAGACTCCAAAGCACCCGAGTGTCTAGAAAAGATTCTCGAGATATCTGCAACACCAGCAGCAAGACCCTTTCTGATACGCTTTAGACTACCCGGAGATTTCCCCTGAACTTCAATGCTTTCAGTGATGATAGCCACAAGGTAAATTCTACCGTTGTCCACTTCGGTACCTGGAATGTTTCTGAACAGCGCAGCAGAGATCTTAGCAAGGGACAAGTCAGCAGCTGTTCTGATATGGACGGAGAAGGCTTCGGTCAATCTCTTCTTAGCACTTCTGAGGTACATATATGCAGTCATACCTTGAAATCCCTTAGGATTGAGGTACGACGTACCACTAACGTCTTTGAAGTCCACCAAGATCTGCGACGGCGTGACTTTATCAAACTTAGTCACCGGCTTGGAGTTAATTTCATTATCTAAGTTATTCTTCACTGGGAAGTTTGGCTGAAGGGCAGCGGTCATTTGGTTTGCAGCGATCAAGTGTGGGGATGGTTGTTGGCTCATGTCACCGGTCCAGTAGTTGTACAACTCACCGGTATGGACGTCTCTGGCAGTGATGGCTTCAAACCCGGCAGCATCACTCTGGAGACGATTAGAGACCGAGGACTTCTCGAATCTGTTGACACCCTTGGAAGATAGTAGTTTGGCGACATTGGTCATCAATAGGAAGATCTGCTTTCTAGCGAAGTCCGTTTCACTCTTTGTCAACAAGTTGTGAATCAACTTGATTCTGATGTCGTTCAGCTGGTCAAAGAGCCTAAAAAGCTTGCTGAAAAGAGTGTACTCTGCTACCGAATAGAGCGAATAGATATGGGAAGCCAACTGTGCTAGCGATGGACCCAGTTCATCAAGAAGAGTACCAGTGTCCAGTCTCACCAACGGGAGAGGCGGTTTCAGCTTGACGTTTGCAGTCTCATCGACGAGCTCACCGTTTCTGGCCTTGGAGTTTGACATCTGGAGATCATAAACGGATGGGATCTGGGACTGTGAGTTCTCAAAGTCCGTTGGCGCAGGTGGAGAGAAGTTAGAGGCCATGGGAAGTCTGTCAGTGATGTGCACATGGCTCATTGGCAGGATGACGACGCTCACTTGCATCTCTGGGAGCTTCTCAAGGTCAGAAGACTTGGACATGAAGTTTGAAGGCAGTGGATGGATAATCTGATACCCTCTGGCCCAGTTGGCGTTGTTTGTTTCGAACAGGAACACCTCGTCACCAAAGTACAAGTTCTTGTAGAAAGCGGAGAGCTTGAGCGAAGGGTGACTGTCCAGCGGTGTGAAAGACTTGATGATCTTGCCATGTGCTAGCATCGGCAGGGGCGACCATTGGAGGTTAGCGCTCGCCACAGAGGCGATGCTTCCCCTGTTGGACCCATTCTCCTCCGCGGTGCTCATTGTTGGCGGGTTTGGTTTGAGTAGCGAGCCAATGGGTAGGGCGCTTGGTGAACAAAGTACACTGCTGTGAAGAGACTCAATGGGAGGTGAAAAAGGCGAAAGTCACACAGGGTATGTTGAAGAGGCTTTATTGTGTAGACAGCGGCGGCTAATCAGAAATGTGAAGGTGGAAGATTAAGAAGAGAATGCCATGCTAGTAATTTCACTTCGCTTGGGAGATCGCGACGGGACATACTCAGCACCAGGTCCCTGATTTCGACAGCGCTCGGGGCGCTTTTTGGTGATGTCACTGGTTGGGTGCGCCCATTCAGCTTATCTTCTACTTGAAGAGACTTCTTTCGAGGCCTTTAACATTTGTGACAAGGCCACAGGCGTTGAGGGAGGATCGATCATATATATATATATATATATATATATTGCATTAATGGGCGAGACGAACACCCTCTGAGTTTCCCCCCAGGCTCTTTCTATCAACATCAGATGTTAAACGCGCATGGCTAACCTGGCTGCAACTGCAAAGTACTGCAGCGATTATATGTCGAAATAATGTTCTATTCTGTCGTTTGGCTCATCTTTTTCTAGCCTTGCACATGGCTGAAAGAAAGTGAAAGTGAAACATGTCTCAAACATCGATCACAGCTTCCGAGCTGAACGACCTCAAAAAGTAAGCTGCGAGTCCTCGGGGCTCTCGCGTACCTGATGCCCTTTTTTTTTTTTTTTTTTCTTCAAACGCGCTGTAGGTGGCCAGATTCGGTAAAGTGGTTGCAGGTGATTGGATACGTGTCAAGTTTGATAGCTGCTTGAGAGACAACTTTTGCATAACAATGACTTTTGAGATGGGCTCAATATGTCAGGGGCTCTGAGATACAAATTTTGGCTTTTTGCAACTAAAGTTCAAGCAACTTGTGAAGTTGCGTTGGTCATTAGTCCCAAAATGCATGTATAAAGCTCAAAAATAAAGTACAACTCCAATTGCAGAGTCTAGCATATCAGAGATCCACAAATACTCTGAGACATATCATCAAGCTGGTTATATATATTATTAAAAAGATATCTATTCCTCTGATCTTTTTTTCTTTCTCGAGCCATCCTCATTACTCAATGTCTCGGGCATTTCACTATCGATTCTCTCCAACTCCTCGAGGAAGAACTCCAGACCGTATTGAGCGAACTTTTGCATATTTGATGATCTATCCCGTGTCTGTGTCTTGTGCACTTTGGAGTTCTCTCCTTGTGGTGATGAGATACCCAAGTAGACCGTGCCGATATCTTCATTAGCGAACACGCTTTTCTGATCACCTGTAACCATGGGACCAGCGAGACCAGTCTCAGAGATCACATAAGTACTACCCAGCTCAATTCTGAGAGTACGTGCCAATCGTAGTGCAACTTTCTCAGATGGACCAGTGTAGTTGATGATATCCTCTTCGCTCCATCCAGACAGTTTGAGACGGGACTTTAAACTGTAGACTAAAGTACCACCGTGGAACCAGTTGGAAGCACCCGGAACGGATACGAGGTATGCAGACAGTAAGCCACCACAGGCAGCTTCTGACACTGATATCGTCTCATTACGCCTCTTGAGAATTTCGGCAATCTTCGTTACCGTCTTGGTGACGGACTCTGGTGGGAATGTGTTGTCGGACATTAATAACTCAATTATCTTGCTGAATTGACTAATACTGTCTCTCAGGCCCACAGCAAATGGAGACTCCACTTAGAACAAATTTTCAAGTCTTCTCTGCACAAATCAATGCACAGCGCTGAGATCAAACTGCATATATATCCTATATATATATCCTATATATAAAAAGCGCCAAAGGTTGTATTCGCGAACGGAAGGTCACGTGCGCAGGCATCCGCGAGCCGGGGCGCGCCCGATACGGCGAAACGTAAACAAAAACCCGATCCCACATCTCGCGCTTCCACTCAATTGTTTTTGTTTACGATTTTGTGTGTTCTGAGAAACTGTGAGGATTCACTGATATCAAAACAAAAACAGTGAAGATCCAGCAAAAGCTCTTCTAGTGTGAAACCAAAAGGGGCGCTGGCTGGTTGCAAATTCATTTTGCTCTCACATATTCTGCTTCCATCGTTTTGGATCATCTCATTTCCTGCATTTTCATTTTGTTCTTTTTGGTCATCACCCTAAATTCAATCTTAGACGTCACTGCATCCCCATTCATACACTTCACACACACATACACACCATAAGGCACCGCTGAAACACACGGCGGCTTCTGAATCACATACTTCTAACACCAATTGTCACTCGAAGATGCCCAAGTGCGCTGACGCTGACGCCATCGAGTTCCTTAGAGGTGAGTATTTGTATTTGTAGTTGTTGTTGTTGTTGTTTCTTCATCGCACGAGACTAACAAGGCCACAGGACGCATTTATCTAGGCGTTTACGACCACACACCGGAGGACACAGAGAAGTTGGTCTACTTCACTGTGGACGACTCTCTTCCGTACAACTCGTTCCATTTGGATTTCGGTCCCCTACACATTGGCCATTTGTACAGGTTCGCCGTTGTTTTGCATAACATCTTGAACGAGGAGGAGAACCAGGGCAAGGCTGTTGTCTTCTTCTCGTCTTCCGACTCCAGAGCCAGATCTAACGCTGCTTGTTTGCTAGCGTCTTACATGGTGTTGGTGCAATCGTGGTCTCCTCACCAGGTATTGCAACCACTCTGCCAGATTGACCCACCATTCATGGGCTTCAGAGATGCCGGCTATTCTCATGCCGATTTTGAGATAACCATCCAGGACATTGTCTATGGCCTATGGAGAGCTAAGGAAAGAGGCATGATCGATTTGACGAACTTCAACTTGGAGGAGTACGAGCAATACGAGAGAGTGGACCAAGGTGACTTCAACGTCATTTCCAAGGACTTTATCGCATTTGCCTCTCCACAACAGACAAAATCCGGTGCAATCAACCAGCCATTCCGTAAAGTCTTGGAGTACTTTGAAAAGAACGACGTTCAAATGGTTGTACGTCTCAACTCTCACCTATACAACAAGACAGAGTTTGAGAAGAAGGGCATTCAACACCTTGACATGATCTTCGATGACGGTACCTGTCCAACTATGGACATTGTGAAGGACTTCATCGGTGTTGCCGAGGGTGTTATCAAGAACAGTGGTAAGATTGCCGTCCACTGTAAGGCCGGCTTGGGAAGAACTGGTTGCTTAATTGGTGCTCACTTGATCTATACCCATGGTTTCACCGCCAACGAGTGCATTGCATACATGAGAATGATTAGACCAGGTATGGTTGTTGGCCCACAACAGCACTGGCTCTACTTGCATCAGAACCAATTCAGAGAGTGGAAGTTCACCATGGTCGTTGACACCATGGCCTCTGAAAGACTCAACGGGTTCTCCACTTTGATAAGTTACGACGACTTTAAGAAGCGGAGAGCTGCGGAAAAGGCACTGGACTCACCGGCTACACCAATCAGAAGAAAGATCAGTATTGGTACTGCTAACTTGCATAAGAGTGTCCGGAAGGCTGTCCCATTGCAATCCCCGGGTCAACCAAGAAAGTCCCCGGAGAGACTGAGTGTTAACAACAACTCGGACAACGAGGAGGAAGATGAAGGTGATGAGACTTATCATTCGATTAAGGAGAATGTCAATGATGGGGATGTTAACGATGAGGATGGAAAGGCAGCAGCAGCTGCCAAGGTCCAGTACACCAAGACCGTGACAACCACAAAGACTACAACAATATCGTCACCACCAACTACGAAGGAGACCATTGTCAATGTTATGCCAAAGCAGAGAGTAGGCAGAGTTGCCTCTGGTGCTCGTGTGAGATCCAAATTGGCCAGTGGATCTTCGACTAATGGTGTTCTTGGCCAGGCTGGGATTAGAAAGGGCTCATCTTCCACGAGATCCAGCAGCGGTGTTTCGAGAACCTTGAAGTGATTAATGCACTCTTCGCTTATACCCATTTGTTTTGATGTTTTATTGTTTTCTCGCTATTGTGATGAGTCCTTTGTACATTTAATACCACGAGTTTTTGTGATATGAGAGTGTAGTGAGTGCACCACCATGAAGATATGGGAGGAGCGGGTGCTGCGCGTACCACACCCTGTGCTTAATTGTTCTTTTTGTATTTTGTGGGGCGGCCCACTAGCTAAACAATTGGGGGGAGGGTAAAGTCTCGCCTCTATTTTGCTGATCTTCAAATCGCGGGAGCGGATCGTTTTCTATCTGCTTCGTCTGTACTAATCGGCGCTCGTGTATATCTATTTCCTATCCGCCGAGGTAAAAGTTGTCGAATTGTTGATCTGAGTTGATATTTTGTGCTCTGTGGAGGAAAATTTGGATCATTGCTGAACCGAATCGACCGCAAAATGAGTAATATGGACCAGAGACGGGCACAGCACCGAATGTTAGGTGGAACACCAATTAGCCGCCATGAACAGAGACGAAGCGTTGCGGTGGCGCTGGAGCAACATAGAACGAGCGATGGGTCCCCAACAAAGTCGATGTTTAGCTCGTCTACGGATTTGCCGCCCTCTACGCACGGTGACGAGCCACACGACTCAGAAACGTGTCCGTATGGGTGCTGTGAGCGGGAGCCGCTCAACGACTTTATCATGACGAAGGGCTTTTTCGAGGGTGCCTGCTCGGACATCACGGTAAAGGCATTTGGAAACGAGTACAGACTCCACAGGCTTCTCTTATGTCGGAGCGGGTACTTCTCGTCGTTGTTCATGGGCCCGTGGAGTAACCCGGAGAACAACACGCATGAACTCATCTTTGAGTACGACTCTTATATCACACAGGAGGCGTTTGAAATGGCGATTGCGAAGCTCTATGGCGCACTGAAGATGAAGGCCGAGCAGGGTCACATGCTGAGCATGATTGCGGTCGGGCAATACCTCGATATCCCGGACTTGGTGTGCTCTTCGACGGAGGATGTGATAGGCAGCTTGTCTTTTAGAAACGTTGCCGAGTACACGAGCTTTGCCTCACAGTGCAACTATGGGAGTGCAAGCGACCGCATAATTGACAGTGCGAAGGGATTCTTGTGCTCAAACGGGTACCAGGCCGGTGTGAAGGAGTGGGATGGGATTCCTGGGCAGATCATTGCATCTGTCGTTGGCTCAGATGCGTTCTTTGTGCCTTCGGAATGGGAGAGAGCGTTGTTTATTGTACGGTTGATTGAGCGGAGACAAGCTTTGAGAAGTGGTGGTGGTGGTGGTGGCGGTACCTCTACAGAGTCACAGGAGGATGAGTGCGATGTCGAGGATATTATGGAGACGTTGAACTCGAAGGTGTATTTTTGCCATTTGACTGCCGAGCAATTGCATACATTGGAAGAGATGACAGACGTTAGTGGTACACCATTTGTGCACCCGCATGTTTTGAAGGATGCTCTCTGGCTCAGCATCCAGCTCCATAAGAAAGTCGCCACAGCTGATCCCAAGGCACACGACCTTGGGCTCACCACAAGCTCGGAACAGCCACCAGACAACGCCACGACATGGTTTGTTCCTACCAAAGATGAGACACTTTATGGCACACCAGACATTATAGAGTCGAGTATAAAGGGCCACCACCATATCCGCGAGGAACTACCAAGTGGGAAGACAACAGAGAACGCGGGCGAATCTCTGTATCGGGTCACCAAGATCCCACCATTCAGATTCTCCATTGCATTCTCTGGGGTATCCGAACTCGAGGCAGAGAAGAGAGTGTACGCAAAGACGTTATGGTATGCGGGATCATACTGGAACTTGTACATTCAGAAGATCCGTCATCGCAAGGGGTTTCAAATGGGTGTCTACATCCATAGGGCCACGAGTTGTGCGCCTTCCAAGTCCGGACTTTTGAACCATGACGTTGGGAGTAGCTCGATCTTGGATGACACTGATGCCATGGATCGTTTGACTTCCAATATAAATCGTGTGAGTATCAGAGACGAGTTGGAGTTGGTTGTGGATGCTTCTACTGGTGCTGTGCGTACCACGGATACGAGTGTTATACATGACGTCGAGGAGGCTGATGATGAGAGTGAAGAGTTCCATGACGTTACAAGTACGAATATTGCCAATGAAGTCGATGGGTCGTTTTTGAGTTATGAAGATGGCAGAGTGAAGACCTCGGTGTACTACATCATCTATACACCTTCACGCAAGATCAAGTCCTCGATGACATGTTTCATCTCTACCCCGGACTTATTCAAGAAGTCACAGAGCTGGGGTTGGAAGAGTAACAGCATGTGCACTTTCAATGAGGATGGGACACTGGCGGAGGGCCAAGACAAGGTCCTCAAGTTTATGGTTGTATTGGGAAATACGTAATGAATAATAGCTTGTATCATGTTTGATGAATAGGTTAGATAGATTCCCATTCAACAGAGAACTGCAGCTTTTCACCAGGCTTGAAGGGAGCAACGACGATGTCACCCTTGGAAATTGTCTCTTCAACGGTCTGCTCCCTTCTGACGAGGATGCAATGATCCTTGCAAACAACGTCATCGTCAGTGATCTGGTAGAACGACTTGCCGAAGTCGTTGACAAAGCCCTTGAGCAAGTCGAGTCTGCCCATGCTCTCAAACACCTCAGCCAGGTATGGAATGGCCTTGGACTGTGAGAACACACCGGCACAGACGCCAATATGTGTGGACTTGGCGTGCAGTGGGTGTGGGGCGGAGTCGGAACCAAAGAAGAAGTATGGTTTCCCAGAGGTGGCGGCCTCGACAAGGGCTCTGCGGTCCTGAGGGAGCTTAGCCACTGGCTTACAGAAGTTGATTGGATTCCCAGCCCAGGAGTCGACAGTCAAGCTCAAATGATGCGCAGTGATGGATGCAGCGACCTTGAAGTCCGTCGTGCGGTCCTTGTTGATGTCGTTGACGATGTCGACCGCGGCCTTTGTGGTGCAGTGCTCCAAGACGATACGCAACTGTGGGAAGTCTTCGTGCAACTTACGGAGTGCAGGGAGGAAGGACTCCTCGGCGTTCAAAACGTGGATCTCCTCGCCTGCTTTATCAGATGACGGCTTCTCGCCGTGTAGGTTCAGCACGATGTTCTCCTCCTCCATGGCCTTGAAGATCGGGTAGAAAGCAGAGAAGTCGTTAGGATCAACCCCAGCAGAGGAGTTTGTGGTGACACCAGCTGGGTAACATTTCACACCGGCAATGGCACCCTTCCGAGCAGCCTCATGGATCAGCTCTGGAGTGAGTTCCTTGGACAGATAGAAAGTCATCAGAAAAGTCGTCTTGGGAGACAAAGCCTGTAATTGTTGCTTGTACTCAATCACTCTGGCGAGGGTAGTAATCGGTGGGACCAAGTTAGGCATGATATAAGCGATGGAGACACCGCCTTCACGGACGGTTGGAGTGATAAGCTCCATCATAGCACCTTGACGGAGATGCACATGGAAGTCTGCAGTGACACCGAGGTCGATTGTGTCTAGTTGGGAGGCCATCGCTTTGATGTATATGGAGAGGGTCGATTATCAGAGAGGCTTCAAGCTCGGACTCGGAGTTTTTCATATGGATCCCGGGGCGCGATCGATCGAATATGGTAATATATATGGAAGTCATGGAGCGCCTGCAAATTACTACAGTCAGTTGCGTTATATATAAATCCACGCATATATAACAGCTAGATATATATCAAAGCAATAATGTTGAAAGTTAATATCTACAGCAATAAGATCATGATACAGCCATGCATAGTAACCGTTGCCGGCCAAACCTTCTTTCCCCCCCCCATATATATGTACTTCACGGGAGGGGATGTGAAATAAAAGTGCAAGAATATTATAAATCGTTCTAATCAGTTAAGCAGAAACCTCTGGCTCCTTGTTGTGCACACGCTCGACGTAAAAGTCTGGGCGCATGTCGGACAACTTGAAGTCCTTGATGGCCTTCTTTCTCTGGGAGTAGCCCAAGTCAGGCTGGTTGAGAGGAGAGTCGAGGCCCTGGTAGATGAAGAAGTCGTAGATGAAGGCACCGAGCAAACATCCAATGGCTGGGATGATCATTGGAACCCAGAAGTAGTGGTGGTATGCGGTGAACATCTCACTGCCGTAGCCCACAGCATAGGCAGCGACTCTTGGAGCAAAGTCTCTGGCAAAGTTGATGGCATAACCGGTCTGGTAACCGAACGAGGTACCAATTCCGTAGATCAAAAGCCACAGCCCGAATGGGAAGAAGCTGCCCAAGGCGGCGTTATGTGGGTCCGTCATGGCAAAGATACCAATCTGCAGCAACGCCGAGGACACGAGCTCGGAAGTAACTTGGCCCCTGGTGTTCAAGAACGAAGCTGGGAAAGTACAGAAGATACCGGCAGTGGCAGTGTCACCAATGACTGTTCTAACGCCAACACCGCCTTCATACTCGTTGATCGACTGGATGTATGTGGCGTACACAATCAGCGAACCGATGAATCCACCAAAACTCTGTGCAAAGAAGTAACCGGGCACTTTCTTCCATGGGAATGTTCTGAACGTAGCAGCGGCCAACGTCACACCAGGGTTCATGTGTGCACCAGAGATTCCGGCAGAGCAGGCGTAGCCCAAAAACACGGCGGTGGCCCAAGAGAAACCGATTGTCGTGTAGTTACCGGCGGCGCCCCCAGACAAAACTTTCTGGGCCACAACACCGTCACCGAACATCACAAGCACAAGAGTGCCTAGGAATTCGGCAAGGTACTCCCTGTAGGCGTATCTTAGTCGCTGGAAACGTGTGAACAAGTGCGGGTCGTGTCTGTTGATGTTCGTGGCGTGTCTCTCGAGACCGGACGTTGGGGCTGTGCCATTGGCGTTAGTACTCTCTTCGTTGTACTTGTCCGAGGACAATCGCTCGTCCGACTCGGACATTACCGGTATCGTGTTCATCTTTATGTGATCATTCAACGCCTGTGTACCCATAAATTTGTTAGCACCTGGTAATTCACAGATCAGAAGCAATCATCAACCATAATTTTGCTGGTGGATTTCATTTGCCCTCGGGATTTGTCCTAGTTGGGCAAAGACAAATCAAACCGCGCGGGTGAGATGCCATGATGCGATGAGTTGGCTTTTGTCAGTGTGCTTGGACAGACAATGCGCTAGGCCCTGTTGGACTCAGTCAAACATACAAACAAACTCCAGGTGCTAACTGGTTACAAGGCAAAAAGTGGCTGAACACGTCTCCGGATTTTTTTTTTGTTTAACTAGTGACACTTACCCACTGGTTGGCCCGGGGCCTCACTCTCAAGGTACTCGGACTGGATGTCGTCCGAGTGGAAGATCTCAGGCTTTGTACCTTCAGCCATATTTCAAACCTATATATCGTTTAGGCCAGTGTCTTAGAAACGTGAAACAAAATTTAGGAAATCGCCCCAGCTTATATACTCCCAAGAGTCAAGCGGGTATAAAGCTTTTTTTACCCCCAACGTGCATTTAACCCCCGGCTGTAAAGGTTTTCCCCCGGCTTCTTGTCCCGCATTCCGTGCATCGGCCTGACATCCAGGTCCTCGCATGTCCGAAAAAAAAAAGACCAATTTCGGGACACACGATGGAGCCTTGGGTTTAGGCATTGGGCCTTGGGGCCTTGGGGCTATGAGCGATGAGCTTGTACAACTTAGGCCATAGCTATATCTGTTTAGATATCTAGACTTCCTGCTCCGATATATATCAGCCAGTTCTACAGCTCAGGCTAGTCCGAATCGGCTTTGATGCTTCATAAACACACAATACACCCTCGCGTGGCGCTATTGTTCGGATTCCTATTCTCTATACAGGGGAATAAATCAACCGGCTGACTTGGATTTGAGGTGTCATATATTGGTTCCAATCCAACGAAAGGTCTGGCCAAACCCTGAAAACAAAAGATATGGTTCAAGTGATTGTGTTCAATTAAATGCACCTGAGTTTAGTGAATTTATACGTCATTTTAGAGGCACACAATACTTCGCTTGGATCGGTTATAGTGATCCTACCGACAGCCCCACTTCATATGTTAAGTTGGCACGTACACTAGACTTTGTGCTGGATTGCAAATTAGTGCAGACTAAACTGTATACCCCAGGATCTATAAATTATAACGGCCTGATACTCCTTGGTAGTGCATCAAAAGCAGCGAGAAGTTTATATTCAGAGCTATATATGCTATTGGATTTGCGATGGGCCAATTGTCGATCCTCAGTACCTACACATTACTGCCCCTATTTTCATGCCCAGACGTGGTCTGGTGGTCATAAGGAACAAGACTGTGTGTGTAAGAAGTGTACGACCAAGACCCTAATGCATGACACAAAGACAGGATTTTGGAGCACCACAAAGTTGGTTATAGGTTGACCTATGGACACGCCGGCATCCCATGGAGCAAAGCCATGAGTATATACCAAACTCATACATAGATCCTATATGGAAAACACGGTTGATCTTAAAGGTCTGACTTCATAAAAAAGCCCGTCAACTTGAGCGCTGATCATAATATCCACCCCGCATTTAGATGTATGTATAGGTCTTGAATTTTCGGCGATTGTTTTGTGCTGCCGTGGTCCCGGTTGCCTAACGATCGCTCAAGTCTCACTTACAGATTAACCAGTAGTAGATATATAATAATAGTAACTGCTGTACATTCCCATAGACGACCGACCACAGATCTCATCTATGGCTTAATTTGTAGAGCAAGCAATCAAAGGTTGGAAGAAAGCTCTGCCCGGACTTAAACCTTGTATGGCACCTAGCTGGTACTAATATAACGGTTCAGGACTAATAGCCTATGGGGTAGTGCTCCTCCCGATTTATTTTCCAAGGAGTAAATCCGTCATCCCCGTGCCCATATACTAGCGCGCCGTATATTAGGCTGTACCACTCCGGGGTAGAAGATGCGTTGGGACCTGGCCCGTGAGCAGGGCGAGCGGCCCCGCTGTCTTGCGTGAGTCGTCCGACTCTAAGTCTGAGAAATGAGGACTCCGACGGTCGACTCCAGAGTTGTCCCCCCATTTTGTCCTAAAATTTCCCCGTACGGAAGCATTAACTCCGCAAAGCAGCCGATGCCTTGAACGGCATCTGTCCATTAAAAATTTTGGACACGTCCCCCCAACTCCCAAGAATTCTACGCGATTTCTCCGGGGCGCGTCGGCTGGAACAATTTTAAGCGGCAAAAGGAAAAATGCATCGCCTTGTTTTGTCCATAGACAGTTCTCCGGGGTCAACGGCTGAGAGACTTTCTACACAATGCGCATTTGATGGAATATGATTACTTTTGACACTTCGTAGCTCTGTGCAGAACATTCGTAGATGTATCTTACAGTCTCTACCCCATCACACCTCTAAAAAAGGCCTCGTCGCAACCAGATCTTCATTGTGCGGGGCACTGGTGTCGGAGATTTTATCGATTGGGTTCTTAACTGGCCGGATCCGGGAATATGCACCACCGACAATACATATAGCGTTTGTCCAAGATCTAGCCTAGATTGGAGTCATTTGTTGGGACCCTGACTCCTGAGCATGCACAGCTCTGGGGCGCCTTTTTGTCCTAAATTTGAAAACAGAAAACTATAACGATTTAAGACAGGAGAGTACTTTTCCAAAGGGGGGATCATATTTCAAAGATCCGGGAGGTAGAAGAACGCTAGGGCAACGATGGCATATGTACCCAAGAGCATTGCACCTTCGAGCCAATTGCTTTCACCATCCAAGATCAGGTAGTTGGTGATCAACATCGAAACGAACAGCACTGTGGTCTCAAACATGGAGAAGTACAACGTCATAGGCACATCAATGATCCAGCCAATGAGCACCATGAACGGGGTAACAAACAGCGCAATCTGCAAAGAGGAACCGACAGCGACGCCGATGGCCAAATCCATCTTATCCTTAATGGCCACGACAATAGCAGTGACGTGTTCGGCGGCATTACCGACAATTGGGATGACAATGAGACCGATAAATGTCTTTGAGAGACCCGAAGACTCTACAATATGATCGATGGAACCGACGAGGTAATCAGCACACAGAGACACAACGAGAGTTGCAACACAGAGCATCGCAATAGCAGCACCTGTGGACATTTCAGCCTCCTCTTTGACGTGCGTCACACTGTCCACCTGTTCCTCAATGCCCTCGAACAACTCCTTGTGTGTCTTGAGCTGGAAGAACAAGTAGAGCACGTAGATCAGCAATAGGACCAAAGAGGCGCCTCTGGACAACTGAAGGATTCTCTTGTCCGAGATCTCCTTCGAAACCCCATCATCCAGAGAAGCATGAAACGCAGCCGGGATGATCAGCGCAGCAGTGGCGAGACACATCAGCGAACTCATGGTCTGTGCCACGGTGCGGTTGAACTGCTGCTGCACTCTGTTATACCCACCAGCGACAAAGCAGCATCCCAGCACCAGAAGCATATTGGAGAGGATCGAACCGATCATCGAGGCCTGTACAATTCTTATCTGGTGGTCTCTCAGGGCAATAATGGAGACGATGAGTTCCACCGCATTGCCGAAAGTGGCATTGAGCAGCCCACCAAGTGTCTCACCGACATGCTTTGCCAATTCCTCGGTTGCAAAGGCCAAGAGGGATGCCAGTGGGATAATAGCAAAGAAGTTGATCCAAAAGACATAAGAGGCAGACCAATTGCATACTCCGGCAGTGAGACCCAGTGGGACACACACGAGCAACCAGTTGGCAGGAGAGGAGTAGAGCACCAGCTTGGTGAACTCCATGGCTTTCTGGTGGGGGCTTATAATTCTGCTGGGTGTGCCAAACAGCGGCGTGTTGTCAGTGGGGATGCTCATTTTCGGCCTCAAATTTGGGTTGGGTTGCCTTAACTTCCTCAATCTCAAAGGTCCAAAAGAAAAGAGGCGATGTTCTGAAGTTTCCGATAGCTTCTTTGTCGTGTTTTTTTGGGTTTCGCGAACTGTTTACAATCATCGCCTAAAAAGGCTGCGGAACGGCCCAATCGGGAAACTGTCTATGTAAGGGACCAACGTGCGCGCAGACCCCCCTAAACAGCGGACTTGTTGTTGTAATATATGAAAGAAGAAAACGGGCATTAAAACGGCTATGTGAGACACATTCCAAGGACAAAGAGTGCCAGAGAGACAGCAGAATAGGCAATGAAGGTCCTTGTACGCTGTTCTGGATCGTCAGCGACCGAGTGGAGCACAATCTGGAGCACCGAAGAGAGGATGAATAGAGGAGTCACAATCTCCATACAGAACAGGTTGATCTTGTTGTAAAAGTAAATCTCCAACCCGGTGAACCACGTGTCGTCAAGTTCCGGGACGTAGATGAACGTGATGGAGAGCAAAAGAGAAACACCGATCTCATGGAGCATTGTAAGAATGATCCATAGGGTGTTATCCACAACCCAGCGAGTGTCTGTGGAATGATTGGGGCCCTGTGTAATCGCAGACCCACGCGATACGACGCTAGTGATAACTGAACTGTACATCGTTTCCTCCTGTTGTTGTCTTGAGGATGAGGTGCCCTGGCTCTGAGATAAGAAGTCATAGTCCACCATGAGTGCGTCGGTCTTTTTGTTCTCCTGGTCAATCAGTGGTTCCAACTCATCAATTTTTTGACCCGGAAGGTAATCTGTAGAGTAGATCACCTTTTTCAAATGACTTGAATTTCTCCTTATGTCAATGCAATTTGCCAATGTGGATTTTCTTCGTACTTCTTCGTTAATGTTCTGTTCGGTATCATCTCCCCTAATGTACTGCCCTGATTCTTGTTCAGTGTATTCCAATACCCACAGATCATGGATATAGAACATGAGGTACACCACTGTATATGACAGCCCAAACAGATATCCTTCCCTTTTCACCATATTCCAACTCGAGTATGTATACTTGTGTTCGGTCTTTTGTGGGTATGCCAATAGCAACAAAGCCAAGAATTCAATCCATATTTTGCAAAAGATGAAGGTTTTATCCACCGTTTTGTATAGGTAGTTGATGACAAAGCTGGTACTACCAGCCAATACAAACGTTCTTAAGTAGTCAACAGGTTGTGGTACAAACGATTTGGAGGCATCAATCACTGGGATTAACCATGATACTACCCATCCAGCACACAGCGTACCGCATGCCACTCCAACCAGAAGTGCGAACTCAGACACCCTGTATTTCCCTCGGAGCATGTCTCTTTGCAAAAAGTATGTCTTTATATCTCTGTGCAGTAATTCTCTTTATTTTTTTTTTCACTCCCAGGAAAGTGTGCCTCTGCTTTATTCTCTCTATCTTTTTGTTGCCTCAAACCGGGTGGAAAGGCTTTATCTGAGATCAGCAGTAGCTCACGAATTCCTTTTTTTTTCGTTCACGCTTTCAACTCAGTATACCTGACAAGCAATGCAAAAACTTCCAACACCAAACGCAACCAAACAGCTTTTTTAAAATCCCCTCACTAAAACACAATCTTTCGAAATGATGTGATTTGATGTTGTTGTCTCGAGATCAAAAGCGCGCGCTTAATTTGTTAGAGAGAAAGAGAGGAGGCAGCGGTATGCGCACGACCGGCTTGCCATGTGGCGCAGTGTGATCCTAAGCCTACCCTTATACCTCTGGGTATTAAACCTCAACTTTTGCAAATGTGAAGAGGCGCGAGTGGTTTAGCGGTAAAATTCCAAGTTGCCATCTTGGAGCCCCCGGTTCGACTCCGGGCTCGCGCATTTCTTTCAAATTTTTTTTAGCATCACGTTTACGCGTTTGATGTCCGGGTGTTCTCCCAATCGGGAAGTGTTATAGCGTGCGTGTGTGCTTCCCGTCGCGTCAGTTTTATTGACTAGGGGAAAAGTATTTGAGGGGGGTAACGGAAAGAGTTTGTATTTTGTTCATAGCTGTGTATAAAAGCAAGCGAAGAGAGGAGCAAAAGAGATGTCACAGAACAGGAAAAGAGCTGCCTCCGAGGATGATGATGACGCAATGTCGAACTTGGGCTCGTCGAGGCCTGGGACACCGTTGCCTCCTTCATCGCCAGGTATCCCATTTGGTGGGGCCGATGAAGATGATGAAGATGATGGGATTGTGGATGAGGACATCCCGGATGAGCTGCCAATGGATGCCGAAGAGTTAAGAGAGGAAGAGGACGCTGACGATCTCATGGAAAACATGGAGAATGACTACACTGCCAATGACAAACAGGATTTTTATGAAAGAGAAGGGATTGATGATACAACAGAGAACGATATGGATCTGGGCGCGTATAGACGTGTGACGCGTGCATTGGATGAGAGGGATGAGATGCTTGCGGAGACGGACATGTTTGGCTCACACGATGGCGATCTGCCAACGACGATGAGAAGGAGACGAATCTATGATGAAGACCAAGATATGGATGACGAAGACGTCGACCCGTTGATGGAGGAACTCACGTTGGAGTCTCTGGCGGACATCAAGGCGCAGAGCATCCAGGAATGGGTCGTGCAGCCAAACGTTGCCCGTACGATCGCACGTGAGTTTAAGTCGTTTCTGCTCGAGTTCACCGATGACCAGGGCAGGTCCGTGTATGGTGCACGAATCCGTGTGCTCGGTGAAGTCAACTCCGAGAGTTTGGAGGTATCCTATAGACACCTTTCGGAGTCGAAGGCCATATTGGCGATGTTCCTGATGGCATGCCCGGAGGACATGCTTAAGATCTTTGACCAGGTGGCGATGGAGGCCACGGAGCTGCATTACCCAAACTATTCGCAGATCCACTCGGAGATCCATGTGAGGGTTGCTGATTTCCCCAAGGTATCGACCCTCAGAGAGCTTAGAGAATCCGATTTGAACTCGCTTGTGAGAGTATCGGGCGTCGTGACCAGAAGAACCGGTGTTTTCCCACAGCTCAAGTACGTGAAGTTCGACTGCCAAAAGTGTGGCCAAGTGCTGGGCCCATTCTTCCAGGACGCCAACCAGGAGGTCAGGGTCTCATTCTGTGCCAACTGCAAGAGCAGGGGGCCCTTCCGCCTGAATTCTGAGAAGACGCTATACAGAAATTACCAGAGACTCACACTACAGGAGGCCCCCGGGACAGTACCAGCTGGCCGTCTCCCCCGCCATAGAGAGGTGATTATGCTTTGGGATCTCGTCGACACTGCAAAGCCTGGTGAGGAGATTGAGCTTACAGGGGTGTATAAGGAGACATACGACGGCTCTTTGAATGTGAAGAATGGCTTCCCGGTGTTCTCCACGGTGATTGAGGCCAACTCGATCAGACGCAGAGAAGGTGCACAGAAGGCCACTGACGGCGACTGGGCAGACCAGGGGCTTGACATGTTCTCGTGGTCAGAAGAGGACGAGAGGGAATTTAGAAGAATGGCTCGCTCGGGAGACATCATCAACAAGATCATTCAGTCGATTGCGCCGTCTATCCACGGCCACAAGGATATCAAGACCGCAGTGGCATGTTCGCTCTTTGGCGGAGTCCCAAAGAACATCAACGGCAAGCATTCCATCAGAGGAGATATCAACGTTTTGCTGCTTGGTGACCCTGGTACGGCCAAATCGCAAATTCTCAAGTACGTTGAGAAGACTGCACACAGAGCAGTGTTTTCCACTGGCCAAGGTGCATCTGCCGTTGGTTTGACTGCGTCTGTGCGTAAGGATGTGGTGACCAAGGAGTGGACGCTCGAAGGTGGTGCGTTAGTGCTGGCGGACAAGGGCGTGTGTATCATTGACGAGTTTGACAAGATGAACGATCAGGACAGAACGTCGATCCACGAGGCGATGGAACAGCAGAGTATATCCATTTCTAAAGCGGGGATTGTCACTACGTTGCAGGCTCGCTGTGCTGTGATGGCAGCTGCGAACCCAACAGGGGGTAAGTATAACTCTACAAAGACCTTACCGCAGAATGTGGACCTTACCGAGCCAATCTTGTCGAGATTTGACATTCTGTGTGTTGTTAGGGACATTCCTAATGCCGAGAGAGACCAGAAGTTGGCAGAGTTTGTGATCAACTCACACATGAGATCCGTACGGGACATTGATGACGAAGAGGAAGAGGAAGAAGAAGAAGAAGAAGAGGAAGAGCAGTCCGACGAAGACATGGATGAGGAAACACCAAAGAGAACACCACGCACACCGAAGCTCAGTCGCCGTGAGAGAAGAGATAAGCTCAGAAGGGAAAAGGAGTCCGAGGTCGCACCGATCAACCAGGACATGCTGATCAAGTACATCCACTATGCGCGTACGAAAGTCGTTCCCAAGCTGCAACAGGTGGATCAGGACAAGATCGCTAGAGTATATGCAGACCTCCGCCATCATTCTAAGCAGACGGGTTCTTTCCCTATCACAGTGCGTCACTTTGAGAGTATCATTCGGACGGCAGAGGCATTTGCAAAGATGAGATTAGCAGAATACGTATCGGAGTTGGACTTGGATAGGGCCATTGAAGTGGCGATCCGCAGTTTCATCGGGGCTCAGAAGACTAACGTCAAGGGCCAGCTGGAGAAGAGCTTTGCCAAGTACACGCAAAAGAGACGTGTTGGCGCGCGCTAGTAGATATACAATATATGATCGAGAGTGTAAAAGGTTTATCGTAAGTAATTATACAGTCGTTTGGCCATTAGATGTGCTCGTGCGGCTTGAGGAAGGACTTGGCGTATTCGACCTCACCGTGGTTGTTAGGAGAGATGAGCACCTTGATCTCTGTATCCTTGTGCTCCATCAGGTGCTTAAACCCTCCCTCGATACCGTTCTCCAGGCTCACCACCGTGGTGATGAATCTTCTGGCTCTTTGTTCATCGATGTCACCGCGTTCGAAGCAGGCAAGAACGCCTTCAAAGTCCTCTCTCGTGTAGCACATCGAGCCCATGAGCTTCTTCTCGTGCTTCGTCACGTCCATAGGCCAGAAGTGAATCGGCTTTTTGCCCCAGATGGCGATGTTCACAATCGTACCGTTCGAAGCAGCAGCGTGGATCGCAGTGTGCAGCGTCACTTCCAAGCCGGAGCAGTCAAAAGTGTAGTCGAACCCGTGGCCCTGTGGCGAAAGCTTCATCAGCTCATCCAGTGGGTCGCCCTGACATGTCGAAGGGTCGAACACAGTGGCGCCCAAAAGCTCTGCATTGTCCCTTCTGACCTTTGAGGGCTCTGAGACAACGACAGTGCCGGCTTTGAACCCATAACAGCAGAGAATAGCAGCGAGGCCAATGGCACCTGCGCCCAAGATTAGGGCAGACGAGCCTGGTTGGAAGTGAGAAATTCTCACGGCATGATACGACACCGCTAATGGCTGGGCCAGGCAGGCAATCTCCAATGGGATCGACTTTGGTACCACGACGGCATGACGACTGGCACATACAAACTTCTCAGCAAGACCACCGTCCTGTGCTCCCAGGCCACACAACGATAGGCGGTCACAGATGTTGGTGAGACCACGTAAACATTCGTTGCACTTGGAGTCCACGGAGCACTGCGTTTGAGGGAAACGGGACTTGTCAACACAATGGACCGATGGGTCAATGACGACTTGATCCCCGACTTTAACGTCTGTAACGTTGGTGCCAACCTCCACGACGGTACCGGCAATCTCGTGGCCCATGCATAGTGGGGCCTTGAGTCCCGTTAGCGGATTGACAACGTTGTCCTTCTGGAAGAAGTTGGGTGGGTTTGAGCTGAACTCCTTGAGGTCTGTCCCACAAATCCCACAGTATGATACATCGACGAGCACTTCGTCTGGGTGACGGATTTTAGGCTCTTCTCTGTCAGTCTCAAATCTGACATCGTCCGGGCCGTAGTAGACAATTCCTTTCATTGTTCTGTTTTTTGTTTTGTTTCAATGGGTATATTTTGACAAATTGGTTGGAATATGAGAGATATATCTGAAGAACAGCTAAAGATAAGCGTCCGCGGCGTTTATATATTTCACAAACCTTTACAGCGAGCTAATAAGAAGCAGCAGTATCGATCGATATATTATGCGGGCTGATTTCGCGCAGGTATATGTATGTTAATCCATTGGTATATATATATATGCTCCGACAATTGAGCCCGGATCTTCTTTTTGTTTCACAGCGTATTTTAACTTGTATGTATAGGCGGTAATGTTATATACTACTATACACCTTGCATCTCATACCCATATATCATATATATATATATCTATACACATATATCCACATTCGTCGCCTTCAAAATTTATCCAACCAGGGCCCTTTCCGCGTTCGGCCGTTCCGATCATATATTGCACCCGCTACTTCAGTGTATACAGTTTCTTACCCTTTTTTTCATATATGTCTGTTTTTTTTTTCTTTTTCTTTTTTGGCCGGAGGGATAATCCGATATATAGGGTAGTGCCAAGGCTGTCCATCACTAGCATTGGGTGTATCCAGGGGATATATGATATATGTGGATCTAAGATATATACACACACCCAATAGAGAGTATAAAATACATACTATATATATAGGGCAGCCATTATATCTCATCGATCAGACCCTTCCCCGGCCCGTCGCATGAATTAGGACTCATACACACAGGGCTGAAATATACAGCGCGAACGAATTAAAAATCAATAGATCCGACTCAAAGGGAATCACTTGATTAAACAATGGCCCGATGCATATGCGCTAGCGGAGTCCTATATATCAAGTACGTGTACGCGTGCGTATCAATTTATGATAAATTATATATATATATATATATATATATATACTATATTTTACAGCCGGATCATACCATACGCAGGGTTCGGTACCGAATTCCGACTCCCGTCCGGAACAAATTTGTAAAGCACATCGAGTACACTGTAGATTCTTAGAGCATATTTGAGACCCACACGTGATGTCCCCCTTGGGGACCCCCCCCCCCCTCTACTATAATGTCAAACAGCTATTAGCCTGTAAGGCTCCGGGGGGTGAGGCTGCACTCCACCACCTTCAAACTCCATTATACTCTATACAACTCATTTATTATGGTCTAACTGCGGCCATCTGGCGGCGGGACAAAAAGGGCTTCGGGCCATGTTAGCACCGCAGCACGGGAGTAATCTCCTCGTACTCCCTTGTCCGTAAGCGATGCCCTCGCCACGCGGATGTATAAATTAACGCTATCTTTGGAGTTCTCTAGCGACTGCTGGATGAATGGCTTGATCTCGTCGTACTCGATGATTGAATTGATGTCGATATGGTCTGTGTCCTCGACAAAGTACTCGACGTCATTGACGATGATGGAGACACCGTTGAGCCTCTCGTCTATCGCGTAGTCCTGCGGCAGTGTCATGTTCCATTGTAATTTGCTTCCCTCCAGTGTGAAGTCAGTCGGCGGTGGGGCAGAGGCACCAGCTTCTCCCCTAAGAAGAGCTACGTGGGTTTCCACTATAGAGGCAAAGTCCCAGCGTGCGACACCAGATAAGAACAACCCTAGTAGGACGGCCTGGATGGCATACGCAGTGACGCCTCTCGTTGCAGTACCAGGAATCAGGATCATCGCCAAGATGTAGTGATGAATTCTCAGGGCCAGGTTGGGCAGCATCGAGAGCACCACACAGCAGGAGATCAGTCCGAGGTAGAAAAACAGGTACTTGAGGAACCGACCAGATTTCCACACCTGGATCCCCTGAACAATGACACATCCAATGATGATGACCGTGACCGATAGAGCAGTAGCAAGCGCACCCTTCTGCTGTGCAATGTCTGAAGGGGTGAATCTGTCCAATGGCAGCCTGTCGAAAGTGATGACGTTAGCGGTACCAATCCAGAACAGCGGGTACCACACCAGTAGTTTAAGCACTGGAGAGGCAGATTCTGACAAGGTACGTCCGATGGCAGCCCTCCAAAGGGCAAACAACACAAAGCACGCTGGTAACAGCCTGGCAAATCCAGTGGAGACCAACTGTGCTACGGAGGAGATATCATCCGGATCCACTGCCATTGGAGGATCCAGCGTGATGATGATTGTCCAAAACCCAACAATGCTCAGAATCCAGTAGCTCAAACAGCCCGAGCACAGGTATATCACGGGCATGCCCAACAAGACGTTGAGGATAAGCACGATGAAGCGTGGGTCCACACATCCAGAGACCACCGGTGGTTGCTTGAAGATGAAAGACGAAGGGAAGAAAGAAGGGAACGACACAGACCAGCCAGTGCCGTAATAGCCTTTTTTTCCTTCAAACGACAGTTGGGAGCCATTGAAAGACAACCTGACACATCCACCAAAGTACTTACTGACCAGGCCAGCGTGCACTGCGGAAGCGCACGGGAAGGAGTCTGCTCTATACGGGTAAGTCAGTGCATCGTCTTGTCCATCGACTCGGAGGCCGCCACCAATGGAGTATTGCTGGTACTTCACCATCTCATCACCAACGGGGGTGGCAGCCCACACCCATCCTCTATCACAAAGTGCAGGACATTTGACTATAACGTCTCTGTCTTCAAACGGCGAGCAATCCTTACCGGAGAGACCGCACGCGGAGTTCTTCCCATGCCAGAAGTATCCATCACCAGTACAGGACAGCGTCACGACTTCCATCGCTCCGTCTACTCTCGGACCACGCGAGAGGTTTGGGTATAACAACGCATACACCAATGAGTACCAAATGCAGAGATAGACAATCACTGCAGCAACACGGAGTCTGCGCGGGTACCTGTGCTTGAGTATGGTAGGATACTGTTCCCAGGGGGCCATTAGACTGTTGGAGATAACAGGGGGATTATCCCGTGGTACCTCCGGGCCTTCAATCAACAGCTGGAAGAACCTGATTACTCTGTTGTGTGAACGGGATTTGAAGCGGAACCGTTGCTCCGTCTCCAAGTCGTGCATCTCAAAGAATTCCTCCGTGGATGCAGCAGAGCCCTGCAATCGTAGGCTCTCCTCCTCTTCCTTCATCTTCTGCCTTCCTTTGATATATATATATATATATATGTGTGCTTTTCAGCACTGTTAGTTCGGTAGAGAAAGATTCAGGTGAAATATCAACCCCTCGGTCTGCGGCGCCCGCAGTTTTATCCGGCAGCCGGCAGCCAGCAGCCGGGCTGCTCTGTTGGCGAATCCCGAATCCCGAATCCCGAACGGCATTGTTATAGGCCCGCCATTGTTGACAAAAAAAAATAAATTTGGCATTACTTAATACACTACAATTCAGTAACGTATTAGTGCAATTAATCCTAGTGTACATCCCAATCATTAACCAGCAAAGAAAATCAAAACGAAGTGAAAGCAAAAGACATCAGACATCAGATCAACCGGAACACATCTCACAAGCCTCTGGGTTGTTGATGGCACAAGCAATCACCTTGGAAGAGAAGATGTCAGCCTCGGTTTCCTCCTCAGCAGCAGCAGCAGCTGGGGCAGCAGCCTCTGGCTCGGCAGGAGCAACCGGTTCAGCAACCGGCTCAGTAACTGGCAATGGCTTGTTGGCCTCCTCGAGCGACAAAGAGGCGATGGAGGTGGAAGCGGTCTCAATCTCTCTTGGAGACATGGACCCTTCTCTGGAGGACACAGACCCAGTGGTCTCGGAAATAACAAACGGACGGTTGATGTACTCCGGTCTCTTAAGCCTGGTCATGTCCACAATGCCTCTGCCGGCAGATGCAGCGACAGAGGCATCAACGGTGAACTGAATGGCAGCGGAAGCAGCCTGAGTTCTCAAGTAGTACATACCTGTCTTCAACCCCTTTTTCCAGCCATAGAAATGCATCGACGTCAGCTTGCCCATGGTTGGAGCTCTGATGTGAATGTTCAAGGACTGGGACTGATCAACGTAAGCGGCACGGTCAGCAGCCATGTCAATGATGGTCTTCTGTGAGATCTCCCAAACGGTCTTGTACAGATCCTTCAACTCCTTAGGGATGTTTGGCAAGTTCTGGATGGATCCGTTGTCGGAGATAATGTGGTTCTTCATGGAGTCATCCCAAATGCCCAAGTCAACCAAGTCACGGAGCAAGTATGGGTTGACGATCTGGAACTCACCAGCAAGCACACGACGGGAGTAAATGTTAGAAGTATATGGCTCGAAGCACTCGTTATAACCCAAGATCTGCGACGTCGAGGCAGTTGGCATTGGAGCAACAAGCAGGGAGTTTCTCATACCATGCTTGATCACATCGGCCTTCAAAGAATCCCACTCCCACAAGTCTGTTGGCTTTTGGTTCCACATGTCAAACTGAAGGATACCCTCCGAAGCTGGAGAGCCCTGGAAGTTCTGGTATGGGCCCTCGGCCTGCGACAACTCCACAGATGCCTCGATAGCGGCGTGGTAGATTGTCTCGAAGATCTGGATGTTGAGCTCCTTGGCCTTCTCGGACTCGAATGGCAGGCGCAGAATCATAAAGGCGTCGGCGAGACCCTGGACACCCAGAGCGATTGGTCTGTTCTTCATGTTGGAGTTCTTCGTCTCTGGCACCGGGTAGTAGTTACGGTCGATGACTCTGTTCAAGTTCTTAGTCACAACCTTGGCGACCTTGTGCAGCTTCTCAAAGTTGTAGAACTGTGTGGTACCGTCTTGGGACTTTTCGATGAATGCTGGCAATGCGATGGAGGCCAAGTTACACACGGCAATCTCATCCGGGTCCGAGTACTCCACAATCTCACAGCACAAGTTCGAGGACTTGATCACACCGAGGTTCTTGTGGTTTGTCTTCTTGTTACAGGCGTCCTTGTAGAGCATGAATGGAGTACCGGTCTCGGTCTGTGCCTCAAGAATGGCGTACCACAATTTCTGTGCCTTGATAGTCTTTCTACCACGACCCTCCTGCTCGTACTTCTCGTAGAGAGCCTCAAACTCATCACCGTAGCAGTCGTCCAGGCCTGGGGCCTCGTTAGGGGAGAACAAGGTCCATGTGCCGTTGGACTCGACACGCTTCATGAACAGATCGGAGATCCACAATGCTGGGAATAAGTCACGGGCTCTGATCTCCTCCTTACCGTGGTTCTTTCTGATGTCGATGAAGTCGAAGATGTCTGCGTGCCATGGCTCCAAGTACAGGGCAAAGGCACCAGGTCTCTTGTTACCACCTTGGTCGACGTAACGCGCAGTGTTGTTGAACACACGCACCATTGGAATCAGACCGTTGGAAGTACCGTTGGTTCCTGCGATGTAAGAACCAGTGGCTCTGACATTGTGGATGTGTAAGCCAATACCACCGGCGGTCTTCGAGATCAGGGCACACTGCTTCAAGGTTTCGTAGATACCCTCGATCGAATCGTCTCTCATAGCGAGCAGGAAGCAAGAGGACATCTGTGGGTGAGGCGTACCGGCGTTGAACAACGTTGGCGAGGCATGCGTGAAGTATCTCTCAGACATCAAGTTGTACGTCTCGATGACGCTCTTGATGTCTCTGCCGTGGATGCCGATAGCCACTCTCATCACCAAGTGCTGTGGTCTCTCGGCCACCTTGCCGTTAGCACGCAGCAAGTACGATCTTTCCAAGGTCTTAAAGCCAAAGTAGTTGTAGTTGAAGTCTCTGTCGTAGATGATGGCAGAGTCGAGCTCCTCTCTGTTCTCCTGCACAATGTCGTAGGTCTCCTTGGAGATCATAGGCGCGTGCTTGCCAGTCTTCGCGTTGACATAGGTGTACAACTCCTCGGCCACCTGCGAGAACTGCTTAGTGGTTTGCTTGTGCAAATTGGAGATGGCGATTCTGGCAGCCAAGGTGGCATAGTCCGGGTGAACGGTGGTCATGTAGGCACACGTCTCCGCAGCGAGGTTGTCGAGCTCCACGGTGGTGACACCCTCGTAGACACCGGAGATGATTCTCTGGGTGATCTTCACAGCATCGATGTGGTTAGGGTCCAGGCCATAACAAAGGCGGGACACTCTAGCGGTGATCTTGTCGAACTTGACGGGCTCCTTGCGGCCGTCTCTCTTGCAAACATACATCTCTTTTTGTCTGTCTGAGTGAACTTTACACTGGAAGACACGAAGAAGGGGAGTTGGGTGGGAAAAGAAAAACAGCGAGACGCGTTAGTTTATATACTCTGTCCGCGTGCTGAACGAAGCTTTTTGCCCGCTGTTCGGGCCACGCGTCCTAGGGTTAGTAAACAAACGCGTCAGCGACGCGAAATTTCGCCACATCGCGAAACGCGCGCGCACGCTGATTGGCCAGGCGCGCGTCAGGGTGTAAACAAACGGAGGTGCAAAACACGCCTCTCGACTTGAGGCTTTTCGTTGATGCCGATTTGATCTCCGGATCTGAAGCTGTGACTGTGCGTTTTTGGCGTTGTTTTGATTTCAGATCGGGATGACAAATGGGTGTTTAGTGCGTATTTCTGAAGTTGAGATGAGAGATAGAAGAAGGATCAAACTTCGTCGTTGGGGCTATTGGCTATAAGTAGAGTCACTGGAACTTCAATAAGACTCAGGCTAGCTACATACTATCCAAATCCCCAGTAGAGCACACTGGTTCACTGCCTTCCCAAAAAACACGAAAGTTCGAAACGCCAAACTTTGGCGCAGAACATTATGCATCATGCGTGAGGTGTTGTGTTGTGATGGCGATTTGTTTACATCGAGGCCCTGTTTCATTATACGGTTGACACAGGGCAGTTGCCCCATTTGGTGTCGGAGTTGTCTCGATCTGGGCGCCCATATCACTGTATCACACCCCGGTTGATGACTTGCTAATCGGTCGGCTGAGTGCTTCCATGTGTCATATGGGAGATCATGATATGGGCCTATCGCTTTTTGTATCCGGTGATATGGGCATCTGATGGTGCCCGCGTACAGATTAGGCGAGTGAAGCATAGGAAGTAGATCTTCAATCATGTCACACTACCGAGTGAGCGAAATGAGTGAGCCAAATAATACCAGAGCAGCTCTCCCTCCATTGCTCGATTCAAATACACCAGTCACGTGAGCGGTAGGCGCACTCCCACCCGCATATAGACCTATATGGGAAAAGGCAGCGAGTACATTTAGAGCTTATCATTTGGGGCGATAAACAAACCCACTGGGTGTCAGGAGAAGACAAAAGATGGCGTCCACGCAGGAGAAATATGACCTCATCGACAAGGCCACTGCCTTCTTGCAACAGCAGACGAGCCAGTTCAAGCCAAGGGCCCTGATTATCTGTGGTTCTGGGCTCGGTGGCATCGGTGAGTTGATCCATAATCCACAAGATATCCCATACAGCCAGATCCCCGGGTTCAGAGTCTCCACTGTGCCAGGCCACGCAGGCAAGCTCGTGTTCGGGTCCATTGGTAAGAACAAAGTCCCTGTGGTGTGTATGGTGGGCAGACTTCACTTCTATGAAGGGTATGAGTTTGAAGAGACAACCTTCCCAATCCGTGTCGCTAAGCAGTTGGGCTGTGAAATTGTGGTGGTGACGAATGCCGCTGGTGGTATCAGAGAGGGCTTCAAGCCCGGTGATTTGATGATCATCAACGACCACTTAAACTTGGCCGGGTTCTCTGGTTGGCACCCATTGAGAGGTCCAAACATGGACAAATTTGGACCGAGATTCCAACCGTTATCTGATGCATACGACCTAGAACTACGGAAGCTGTTCTTCGAAAGCGCCAAATCCCTCAGTATCAAGCGAACAATCCATGAGGGAACATACTTCTTTGCCTGTGGCCCGACGTTTGAATCCAGGGCAGAGTCCAGGGCAATTAGAATCCTCGGTGGTGACGCTGTAGGCATGAGTACCGTCCCAGAGGTCATTGTCGCAAGACATTGTGGCCTGAGAGTGTTGGCACTCTCTTTGGTGACAAATGCATGCGTCGTTGACCCACCTGCAAGTGCATTGGACGAGAACCCAGTGGCCCTGGACGAAGGCATTGCATCCCACGCAGAGGTTCTAGAATACGCCAACGCAGCCTCCAAGGACGTCCAGGCCATCATCGAGGCCACCGTCAACCAGTTCTGACTACGCACATAGAGCTAATATACATTCCATTCGCATGTGGTTCTAGTACTGGTCTGGGTTTTTTTCTCTCTCTTGTTCTTCAACAAGCCTACTGGTCAATGTGACCCGCAGACTCCCATTTACCGTCAAGACTCTCTCTCCACAGCGTAACCTTGTTATCACCGCCCGAGATGGCCAGGATGTTCCCGCTGAGCGACCAGCTGGCTCTCCAGACAACGTCCGGGAACTTGTCCTGTTGCAACAGCTGCTTCTTCCACGCAGATCCCGGCTTCTCCTTTGTCCAGATGAGAACAGTACGGTCCTGCGAAGCAGAGGCAATGTAGGAACGTGTCAGTGCCGACGGAGACCAGGCAACGTCACGAACCCAGTCCGAGTGGCCCTCCAGCGTGTGCTCGAGCTCGTAGTTCTTGATCTCCGGGTTGAACTTCCAGATCTTCACAAGGTTGTCACACCCACCAGACACAATTCTACGCTCAGACTGCTTGTCACCTGTGTCCACCGCAGAGCCGGACACAGCAGGTGGTGCCCATGTTGCAGAGTTCACGCCAATGGCGTGTGCGTGGTCGATCACCGTAGACGAGGTCGTGCCGTCCTCCTTGTACTCCACAATCGAAATCTTACCATCAGAAGACGTGACCAGCAACTGTGCACCGTACTCGTGAGGAGCCCATGAAACGCTATTCACGGAGGCCTGGTGCACCGTGTGCTCGGAGATAATGCTCCATCTGCCCTGCTCCTCTCTCCAGATAAGCACTTTGCCATCGTATGAACAACTAGCAAGAATGACACCAAACTTCGGGTGTGCCCAGCTCACTTGCCACACTGGGCCGTCGTGTCCCTTGAGCGTCTCCACCAGTCTGTGCTCGTCCCCGTCCACCTCGAAGATTTTGATGGACTTGTCCGACGAGCACGTGGCCAAACGCTTGCCGTAGTAGTCCAGCACGGCGTCATGGATGAGGTCGTCGTGTGCGTTGCCGATAGTAACCTATTGGCTCTGTTAGTATATACATCCCTTTGTTGTCGTCTTGGTCTCAGGTCTGGTTGTCTGGACGTACCATTGTCAATCTCTGGTGTATTCAGCTGTGCTTCTTTCCTTTGCAATCACCGTATGGATATACAGATGGATCTATGAAGAAAAACCAACAACTGGATAATGCGCCTGCTAGCTTCACTGTCCAAATCAAGCGGTGCTGTTGTTGGTGATCTGTTCGAGAATCGAAATCTGCCCGCCGCCTGGAAACCTGGCGTTTCGCGAGTTGGACTGGGCCGCGAACTCGTTTGTGTGAGATACAGACTGGTGTTTGGGTGTCAGAATAGAACAGCACAACGTTTGCTCCACAATATATATGGTTTGACATCTCCTTGTTTTGGTATTAAGTCTTCTTTAGTTGAATCATTCTTTTTCCTTGTACATTCCGTCTGATCTGTGTGTGATCAAGTGATCTAAAAAAAAAGAGATACACAATTGACACAGAAGATGCGGCTCTCCTGTGCAATGAGTGAGTTCTAATTTGTATCCTTCTGAGGCACGATACTAATAATGAACAAGTATTACTGGGTGTTCTTCCCTTCTTATCTGCAGAGAGGACATCAGACAAGGCACAGGAGCTTTTTAAACAGGCTTCCAATATCCTCGGGACAATACCGGTTTTCGAAACACGGCACAGTGATGACGTCCCGACACTATTTCTTCAGATGGACTACGATTTGGCATTAGAGAGGCAACGGTATGAAGAGCATATGCAAAACGGGCTTACAATCGAACAAAAGAGAGCATTGGAGCTGTTATTGGAAAGCTCACAACTGGGCAGTATAGATGCCAACTTCATGCTTGCAGAGATGAACATGTACGGCAACTATTCGTTCCCACAGAACGGATCCTTAGCCGTGGAGTACTACCATAAAGTTGCCGATTTGACGCCCAATGCTACCGCTTATTTCAATCTGGGCTTCCTATACGCTACGGGGCTGTTTGGTGAGGTAGAATTGAACCAGGCAAAGGCCAATCTGTACTACCAATTCGCACACGAACTCGGTGATCTCAGAGCTACGATGGTTTTGGGTTATAGACACATCCAAGGTATTGCATTGCCACAGGACTGCTCCAAGGCTCGGTATTACTACCAAATCGTCGCTGACAGACTGAAAAGGGTGCTTGATGCTGCGCCATTGGGAGGCCCACACTTGGATACTTATAACGTCCGCATCGCAGATTTCCAACATGGACTCTATGGTTCCGGAGCAAGTGATACCAAGTCTTCGCTGACACGTAAATCCGATCGTCATGAGCACATCTTGAACACCGACGTGCTGTCTGCAGACGAGTATAGCATCTACGACCAGATGTACTACCATGCCATTAAGCAATACGAAGGGAGCTACATGCGTCCAAGAAACTTCACAAAGGCTTATAACTTTGCCTCTGTGGCCTATAAGGACGGGCTGTCCGAGCTGAATAAGCTGCAGGTGTATGAGAAGTACTACTTGTCCAAGTGTATCTATTTGATGGCACATATGCACATGAGAGGCGAAGGAGTCGACCAGGACTACTCAGCGGCGTTAAGGTTGTTACAAGAGGCTTTAAAAGTGTATCCTCACAAGAGCCTGTATACCGACCTCGTGCTGATCTATGCAAAGGGTCCAAATGAGCTGAGGGATAATCTGCTGGCCGATCACTACTTGAAGAACTCCTCTGTGGTTTTTGTCACGCCGAAGCAGTTGAACTACGGTGACTTGGGCTCGCAGTTTGGTGTTAACAACGGGTTCTACTTGTATGGGATTGAAGGGTACTACCACCAGGCCAATGTCTATGACCACTCTTTGGAAGCGAACAAATGCTCTCCTACGCTGAGTAATCTCAAGAGATTCGTGGATTCCTTCGACCCTGTGGTTACATCACTACAATGGGCGTACTTTGAGCTATTAGCAGGACGCTCACAGAATGCTTTGATTGGGTATTCGATGGCCGCTGAACAAGGCTTGGAGATGGCACAGTCCTCTGCTGCTTTCCTAATGTATCAACCCCCGGGGATTCTGGAAGACCCACCAAAGATCCCATTGGAACGCCGTGAGATGGCCAAGCTATACTTGACTCGGTCTTCATACCAGATCAACCGGGACTCTACTTTGCTATTGGGTGATATGTACTTCGAAGAGCGTGAATATGACAAGGCAGTCTCATGCTATGAGGCAGCATCGGGTATTGGATCATCCCAGGGTGCGTTTAACTTGGGATGGTTGTATGAGATGGGCTATGGCGTGGAGCAGGACTTCCACCTGGCCAAGAGACATTATGACCTGGCATTAGTGGAGAATCCAAAGGCCTATATCCCAGTGCAACTCTCTTTGCTGAGACTCAGATTCAAAGGGTTGGTCAACACCATCATTGGCAAGAAAATGACCTCTGTCGACGCAGACACCACAGAGAAGAGAACATGGGCTGACTGGATGAAGATATACCAAAGGGTCCGTGGCACCACCGAGTTGCCATCAGATTATGAGCTCAAGAATGCCCTTGGTGCAGAGGTCTCAGAGCCTCGGGTAGTAGAAGAAGAAGAAGAAAAAGAAGAAAAAGAAGAAACCTCCTTAGATGACATTATGGTACTCATCTTCTTTGCTGGTGCTTTTGCCATGTTTTGGGTGGTGTACATGCTTCAACAGCGCCAACTCAGAAGACGGCAACAAAACGGTGAACAGTTGATCCAACCCAGGGCCGATATCCAGATGCAATTCGGTTTCTTTGCTATATAAGTTTTGATTGAGATGCTCTACTACACATATGCAGATAAAATCTGCAGATCCGAGATGAATGCAGCCTGCAAAATGCAGCAAGCCACGGGTTAGGCGACTATAGAATATATAGCTTATTTGCCCTGTGGGGCCCCTGAATTTGTGCGGCGCTTTTGTGCTAAAAGCGGGTGTCCTTTTTTTTTGTCCGCTGTATAATTTATATTAGCTGTGCCTGGCGGCGGCTTAAGTGGCAATTCAAATAATCCAATTAGTTCATTTGCAAAGTGAACTCCAAAAACTTCAAACCACCGCGTATCAACACTGTGTAGACCAAATTTCATTTAAATGTTGCCATTCCTAGAGCGGAAATTCCAATCACCCAGGCAATGATGTCACCCAGCGCTGATGGAAAAGATACATTATGCAGGTGTTAAATTAAGCTCACAGCTGTAAAACTTATAACTGTAGTTTGTAAAATTTCAACTTTGGATATGTATATATACTCCCATTTGTTTCCATCGCAATCCTTGGTGGTGATGCTTGCTTGCTCATATATCCACATACATTAAAGCTGTGCAGAATGGAGCCCACGGACCATTACAGCGCTACCAAGGCCATTGTGCTGAAGAAAGCAGAGATCCAGGCAGATCAGTACAAGCACAGCTGGGTGCTTACTGCTTGTCTCCTGTTTTCCGCATTCTTGATAGGGTATGGCTATGGGTTGGATGCTAACATTAGATATGTGTACACTGCATGGGCATCTGCCTCATATGGTGAGCATTCTCTTATCTCCACTATCGGAGTCGTCAACGGTGTAATTGGTGCTGCCTCTCAGATTGTGTATGCTCGTTTATCCGATGTCTTTGGACGTCTTGTGCTTTTGATCACTGCTATTGTTTTCTATGTCATTGGCACAATTATCCAGTCCCAGGCATATGACATCCAACGTTACTGTGCTGGTTCGGTGTTTTACAACCTGGGATACGTTGGTGTCTTGCTGATGGTGTTGTTGATTCTCTCCGATGTCTCCTCCCTCAGATGGAGACTCTTCTATCAATTCATCCCTACATTGCCCTTTATAATCAACACGTGGATAGCTGGTAATGTATCCACTGATGTGGGCCTGGACAACTGGTCGTGGGGTATTGGCATGTGGGCCTTCATCTTCCCACTGTCGTCTCTCCCATTCATCGCATGTCTACTCCATATGCGCTACAAGGCCTCCAAAACAGAGGAATGGGCAAAAGTCAAGCAAGACCAGACTTACTACCAGCAGCACGGTCTATGGAAGACCCTTGTGGAGCTCTTCTGGAGAATCGACGCTCTTGGTGTGTTCATCATGGTGGTGTCCCTTGGTTGTCTCTTGGCGCCGCTGACTCTGGCTGCTGGCGTCGCTGACACCTGGAAGTCCGGTAAGATCATTGGCCCACTGGTCCTCGGGTTTGTGCTCCTTCCAGTGTTCTATGCAGTGGAGAAGTACGTTGCCAAGTATCCACTTGCTCCGCCAGGCCTATTGAAGGACCGCGGCGTGTGGTCTGCGCTGATGATGTCATTGCTCCTGGACTTTATCTACTACATGGCCGCAGACTACATGTACACCGTGTTGATCGTGGCTGTCAACCAGTCGAATACCTCCGCCTCGAGAATCACATCTCTGTACTCCTTTGTCTCCGTCGTATGGGCTCCCTTCTTTGCGCTCCTCGTCGCCTACATCAGAAAGCTCAAGTTCTTCATTGTGCTTGGAACGTGTATTTGGTTCCTCGCATGCGGTCTCTTGTATCATTTCAGAGGCGGCGAAGAAGCTAAACCAGGTATCATTGGTGCATTCGTCGTCTGGGGTATCGGCACCACAATGTTCTCATACCCCATCAATGTCTCGCTGCAGTCCTCAGTGACACACGAACACATGGCCACCGTCACTGCACTGTCCTATACGATGTTCAGAATCGGCTCTGCGGTGGGCAATGCCGTGTCCGGTGCAGTGTGGACACAACTCTTGCCTCAAAGATTGAACAAAGACTTGGGGAACTCTACGCTCGCAACGGAGGTATACACCAGTCCTTACACGTTTGCCGCTTCTTATGCGTGGGAGTCTCCTGAGAGACAAGCCGTTGTCCAGTCGTACAAGTACATCCAGCAAAAGGAGACAATCATCGCTTTGACATTCTGTGCCCTGTTGGTGTTCTTTTCTTTATTCCTCAGAGACCCAGTGCTTACAGACAAGGTGGCATATGAGGAGTCTGAAGATTCGGATGTTTCAGAAGATGTCGTGAAGACTAATGATAAGCTGTTTGATTCCACCCTTGGCAAGGTGCTTGGTCGCTTCAAGACGACTTCCTCTGCTACCACTGAGAATTCGGAAAAGTTCTCTGCCTAGTTTTAATTCTTCAACGTTGTCTCTCTCTCTATATATATAGCATGTACATGCAAGCTTACATTCATGACAAAGATCTAGAAGCTATAGACCTTGACTCATGTAAAAAAAAGAGGTGTAATTATAGCTGTACATATATACCTTGACGCAATATCTCGATCCTGGGATGACCCATGAATTGTACTATATATGTATAATAATATATCCATGCAAGACGTAGCTCAGGGCCAATTCCCAGATCAAATGGAGTATTTTCTGCATCAATCGATTCGTCATGAGCCCTATAGAATGCTATAATGTCCGTATTGTTTCAACTCTTTTAGGTATATATATTATTATTGTATCCGCGCGCGGTGGCGCTACCAATATTTTCTCCACAAAAAAGTAACATCTCCATTTCTATATCTTAGTTATTCAAATGTGCCTCAAATTTACAGAAAATTTCCCAGATAGGACACTTGTGTTTTTATAGCTTCATAATTGATATATGTTATGCTATGAAGCACTTGGAGCAGATTTGGCTTCAAAAATAATTCCTGAAAAAATCTAATATATTCATTCTTTTGATCTATGAAGCTGTTGCCCCCGATGACACCCAGACATCTCAAGATTTTTTTTGGTGCGGACGCGACCGCCGCCGATGGGGAGATTCGAAAACTTTTCACATCAGCTTTGAAGTGTTGTTATACAATCTTGCAAAAAAAAAGAATAACCAATGCCCCGCCTCCCATGGGCGTCACCGTGCTACAGCTTACAGAACGGTTCGAAAGCCCGTGGTTCGTGGGCCCTAAGCGTGTTGGATTTCCTCCTTCCGAATTGGGCCTGTTGCTGGATGGAGACGGTGGGGTAGAGTAAATTGAAGACAGGACGTATCTCCGTGTTGGGAGCAAGGCAATGACGAACACGGTCATAGCTCCTGAGACATCTGTGTTTAGTGTTTAGGCTTATGATAGATACTGATGAGTGCAACAGCTCGTAGGGCCTTATGCTTCGTATCTGGCAACTTTAAACTCACAAGATATGTAACATTTATGGCTTATCAGAGAGATAAGCAATAAATGGATAAGCCATAAATGACAAGGCATAACTTCAGAGACCACATGTATCTCAACTGAAGCACTAACTACACCAAACTTAACACAAATTGACAGGGCCTTCTCCGGGCTCTCCGCCATCCGCCGGCCTCTTATTCGTTATCGCACTGTTCCGACGGTGCGTGCGCAGCCGGGTAACCTGAGAGGTTATGCAGCCCTGGCGCCAATTAATTGTGAATAGAAAAAAAAAATTTATAGAAACCAATGCGATGATGCCTCTATCTGATTGCCTCTGCACATCAACCCACACCCCCACAACAGCCATGTCCGAGAAGGTCGAGCCAGTTTCCAACGTCTTCGAGACCATTCTGGTCCTCGACTTCGGTTCCCAGTACTCCCATCTGCTGACGCGCCGTCTCAGAGAGTTCAACATCTACGCTGAGATGCTTCCATGTACCCAAAAGATTTCCGAGTTGAACTGGACGCCAAAAGGTGTGATTCTTTCTGGGTCGCCATACTCCGTGTATGCACCAGACGCCCCACACGTTGACAAGGACGTGTTCAAGCTCGGTGTGCCAGTGCTCGGCATCTGCTACGGTATGCAGGAGCTTGCCTGGATCAACGGCACCGAGGTTGCCAGAGGTGACAAGAGAGAGTATGGTCCAGCCACGTTGAACGTCGAGGACCCAAGCTGTGCGCTGTTCAAGGACGTTGATCACTCTAAGGTCTGGATGTCCCACGGTGACAAGCTGTACGGCCTTCCAGAGGGCTTCAAGGTTGTTGCCACCTCTGAGAACTCACCATACTGTGGCATTGCCAATGAGGAGAAGCAGATCTACGGTATCCAATTCCACCCAGAGGTGACTCACTCTGAGAAGGGTAAGTACATGCTCAGAAACTTTGCCGTGGACATCTGTAAGGCCAAGCAGAACTGGTCGATGGAGAACTTCATCGACACTGAGATCAAGAGAATCAGACAGCTTGTTGGCCCAGAGGCAGAGGTTATCGGTGCAGTCTCTGGAGGTGTCGACTCCACTGTCGCAGCCAAGCTCATGACCGAGGCCATTGGCGACCGTTTCCACGCCATCTTGGTGGACAACGGTGTCTTGAGAAAAGACGAGGCCAAGATCGTCAAGGAGACCCTCGACGGTGGCTTGGGTATTAACCTTACTGTGGTGGACGCAGCCGATGAGTTCCTGGACAAGCTCAAGGGCGTCACCGACCCAGAGAAGAAGCGTAAGATCATTGGAAACACTTTTATCCACGTGTTTGAGCGTGAGGCTGCCAAGATCAAGCCAAAGTCTGGCAGAGACATTGAGTTCTTGCTTCAGGGTACTTTGTACCCAGACGTGATCGAGTCCATCTCTTTCAAGGGCCCATCGCAGACCATCAAGACACACCACAACGTCGGTGGCCTGCTTGATGACATGAAGCTCAAGCTCATCGAGCCGTTGAGAGAGCTGTTCAAGGACGAGGTGCGTGCGCTTGGAGAGCTCTTGGGCATCTCGCATGAGCTTGTCTGGAGACACCCATTCCCAGGTCCAGGTATTGCTATCCGTGTGTTGGGTGAGGTTACCAGAGAGCAGGTTGCCATTGCCAGAGCCGCTGACCACATCTACATTGAGGAGATCAGAAAGGCCGGCTTGTACGAGAAGATTTCTCAGGCTTTTGCCTGTTTGTTGCCGGTGAAGTCTGTCGGTGTCATGGGTGACCAGCGTACTTATGAGCAGGTCATTGCGCTTAGAGCCATCGAGACCACCGATTTCATGACCGCCGACTGGTTCTGCTTCGACGCTGCCTTCTTGAAGAAGGTCTCTTCTAGAATCGTCAACGAGGTGGATGGCGTCGCACGTGTCACTTATGACATCACTTCGAAGCCACCAGCTACCGTTGAATGGGAGTAAACCTCCTTTTTGTTCATACACTTGATATAGTATAATGCATTGTTTTTTTTTTGTTTTCTGTTTTTATTTTCTTATTCATTGAGGTGTCGTACTACCATGGACATTAAGATGTCGCCATCATGTGATACCGTCGCTTTAAACTGTTCCTCTGGGTGACGTTCAGTGTACAGCTCACTGCTTATAAGTGGTCTTCCCCTTGGACTGGAAGCCCTTGCCCACTGATTAAATCGGAATTTCATCTGGCTTTTATCGTCCAGCGACTTATACACCGCCTCTTTCAACGACCACGAACCACTCAGTAGCTTGATTACTCCATCTGTATCTCCCCTTTGTTGTAGTAGTTGATATTGTTGCAGCTCGCTATGGTGGAGTATCCTCTGCCCAAAGCGTGCTAAGAATGCGCTATTCAGCCCATGTTTGTGCACAATCAGTGATATGCGTGTTATCTTCAGCACATCGCATCCGATTCCGAGTATCGTCATCGTTATTTAACACCCATTCCAATACCGAATTTGTATTTATACTCCCCCCCTTTGGTTATCAGTTATCAACACGCGCGAAAGTGAAAAATTCTGGTCAGAGTCATCACGCCAACGATTAGACCCTTTTGCCGATAGAGGATAAATATATATATAGTCTTGGTGCCAAAAAGAAGGTCCATCCAAACGTCCCAGTGCGATCCCCACTACTCTCTCTTTGTCCCAATACTCGAAGTACACATCACCATAGCCATGGCCTCCTCCGTCCCAGGAACAGTTCCCCTCCCACTGTCCCGCTACGACCTTACTACCTACATGGGTAGAGTCCGCCACTGCGCAGACATCTCTGACCCTACGATGCTGCTGACAACGTCTGCACAGCTCGAGAACGCACGCAAGCTGATCGGCGACTACCGCTCGGGCGCTGTCAAGGAGATGACACCGGAGTTGTGGACGGCTAAGAAGATCTTGGACTCGACGGTGCATCCAGACACCGGTGAGACTGTTATCCTTCCTTTTAGAATGTCATCGTGTGTCATCTCCAACTTGGTCGTCACCGCTGGTATGCTCACTCCCGGGTTGGGAACCGCAGGGACGCTCTTCTGGCAAGTGGCCAACCAGTCGCTGAATGTCGCCGTGAACATCTCCAATGCCAACAAATCGCACCCACTGAGTACTCAGGAACTTATCCAGAACTACGCCATCGCCGTGACTGCCTCGTGCGGTGTTGCCCTCGGCCTCAACGCCATCGTTCCACGCCTCAAGAACGTTGGTGCATCCACAAAGCTCATCCTCGGCAGACTCGTGCCATTTGCAGCAGTGGTGTCTGCAGGCATCGTCAACGTGTTCGCCATGAGATCCAAGGAGATCAAGAAGGGAATCTCCGTGTTTGACAGCGAGGGCAACGAGGTCGGCAACTCCAAGACCGCTGCAGTATACGCTGTCGGCGAGACTGCTGCCTCGCGTGTCATCAACGCCACGCCCATCATGGTGCTCCCACCGCTCGTCCTCGTGAGACTGCAGAGAGGTTTCCTCAAGGGCAAGGGCATGTTCGCACAGACTGCTGCCAATTTGGGGCTCATCGCTGCTACGTCTTTCGCTGTGCTGCCATTTGCCCTAGCAGTATTCCCACAGTACCAGCCAATTGCCGTCTCCAAGCTCGAATCGCATCTCCACGGCCTCCAGGATAAGAATGGCAAGGCCATCGACACAGTGTACTTCAACAGAGGCATCTAGATCTAGATCTACATACATATATATATATATATATATACATATACTACTAATAGAAATATGTCTAATGCAGCCATCGCCTATATTATTATACTCACCAGAATTTCCAGCCGTCCATGGTGTCGATGTTCATGGCCTCCTCGATATGGCGACGTGTCTCGAGCGCTCTGAACTCCTCTGGGGTGGTAATCTTGGCTGAGGAGAGGTATCCGACACCCTTCCCACCCAGGGTGGTTTCGTATGTCTGGAATCCGTACTCCTCGTACTTTTTAGCGAGGTTCTCGATATCCTCTTCAGTGACGGCATCGTTCACCAGTGTGATGGCACAGCCACCACCGCCAGCACCAGTAAGTTTCGTCTTACCGATCTTGAGCTCGTCAGTGAGGATTCTCACCTTTTCAAGAGTTGGGTGGCTGACGCCGAGAGCCACCAAGAGCCCATGGTTGATCTCAAACAGGTCACTCATACGTTGCTTTGCAGCATCGTCCAAGAACGGTCTGATCATCAGATTGTACGCCTCCCTAGTCAAATGCTCAATGGCGTCCAGAATGCTAGCAGCGGTTTTTGGATACTTCCCTGTGAGACTCGACACATTGCCCACAAGCTCAGCTGTACGTCTCGGATGCTTGGTATTAGTGAGAAGCAGCTTCAACTTGGGGAAGTTACGCATCGTCGTACGAACACTTGGGATCGAACTCTGCATACGCTGGAACATCACAGCGCCTCCATGCGTGGCCACTGCGTTGTCGATACCCGAAGGGTTGCCATGCATACACTTCTCGCCCATAAAAGCCCATGAGTCGATGAAGTTCGAGTCGTCGTTATCAGTTGTGAGGTCATCGTTTGTGAAAGAGGCAGCGTTCACATGGTTGCCCAAAATGGACAGAGCAGCGGATAAACACACGGAAATAGAGGCAGAGGACCCCAAACCAGCACCGATAGGCAGCGTAGAGCGCACGGTGAACTTCATACCAGGGGTAGTTCTCGTAGACAAGCTCACGTACAAGTACAGGAACGAATAGGCAGCAGCATAGTGAACACCGTCGGTGATGGAGTTCAGCAGAGTCTGCAACTCACCCACCAGCTCAGGAACAAGCTCATCAGTTGGCTGTGGCTTTGGTGAAACAAACTTATCAGCAACGTCCCAGGGAAGCTCGTGTACTCTCCATGACTGAGTGAGGTTGATATCCGGGAAATCCAACACAATGATGTCGTCATCCTCTGATGGTGATACTAGCAGGTAAGTTCTAAGCGAGACAGCAGCGGCAATGGCCGGCTTGCAGTACACCGAGGCGTGCTCACCGAAGATGATCAGTTTGCCCGGGGCAGAGACGAAGAAAGGAGTGGACACCGTCATATCAGGGGGAGTGTGGATCAGATGATGCTCTGGCGGTGCAATGGTGTGGTTAAATTATCCTGCTTTAAAGGAGAGCTATCAATGAGTCCCTCTCTTTTGAACCAGTTTATAATACAAGGGGAAATAACACACAGTGAGACCAAAAAAATACAATGAACAGTTGTAAAGTCTCTAAACCAAAGACATGCCACTAAACGAGTACGCTCTAAATGGCTGGAGGAACGATCACTGAAGGGGTGGTGTTTGGATGTGATGAACTATTTCACCCTCGTATCACGACAAGATCCGGGGGGCCGATGAGCTATAAAGAAAAATTTATGCGCGCTGTGCGGGATGATACTTTTGGCTATTTTCAATGTTAACATTTCCATTGATTTTTTTCATCTAGTTACAGAACTAAATATCATACCCGATGACAGACAAATCACAGGTGAAGATCAGATTCATCACACGTGACGAGGACGAGTCGTTGCATGCCGAGGACAAGCCGCTGTATGTGCCCATCTCTCTTAAGCGTTATGGTCTTTCGGAGATTGTTAACCACTTGTTGGAGACGGAATCTCCAGTGCCATTTGACTTCTTGATCAATGGTACCCTGTTGCGTACGTCTCTTGACGAGTACTTGACACAGGAGGGCCTTTCCTCTGAAGCCTTCTTGACGGTGGAATACACTAGAGCCGTGCTACCACCTTCATACCTCGCATCTTTCAACAACGAGGATTGGGTCTCTTCTCTGGATATTGGGCATGGAAAAATCTTGTCTGGTTCGTATGATGGTATCGTGAGAACATGGGACCTGTCCGGTAAGGTACAGAAACAGTACGCTGGCCACTCGGGCGCCATCAAGGCAGTTGCCTGGGTTTCAGAGACAAGAGTTGTGTCTGCCGGTAATGACAGACAAGTGCGTCTTTGGAAGACCCATGCCGTTGATGATGTGGACTTGGACAAGGCCGACGATGAGGAGCCAGAAGCTGGCAAGACGTTGGCCATTCTCGAGGGGCACAAGGCCCCTGTGAGCTCTCTGGCCGTGCGTGAGAACAGAATCTTATCTGGTGGTTGCGACAACGCCATTGGGTTCTGGAGTACAAACTACAAAGAGATGGTGAGTATCGACCCATTGGAAGACTCGCAGAACAAAGTCACATCCACTGCTGCGAAGAAAAGAAGAAAATTGGCACTTCAGGACGCTTCAGTGCGTAGAAAATCACCATTGGCATTCATGGAGGGACATACACAACCAGTTGAGTCTGTGATGTTTGACACGCATGACACGACGGTCGCATATTCTGCCTCACAGGACCACACAATTAAGACATGGGACTTGGTGACGTCCCGTTGCGTGGACACGAGAACCACGGGCTTCTCGCTGCTCTCGATGGCTCAGCTGCCTACTCTTAACCTCATTGCCTGTGGCTCTTCTGCTCGTCATATCACACTTCACGACCCAAGAGCAGACGCCGCTACAATCACACAGCAGCAGCTCATCGGCCATACAAACTTTGTCGTGTCGCTGTCGGCTTCCACAGACAACGAGTATATGTTCTCGTCCGGATCGCATGACGGTACAGTCAAAGTTTGGGACGTGAGAGCTCAGAAGGCTCTGTACACCATCACTAGAGAGTCTGGCCAGAAGAAGTCCAAGGTGTTTGCCGTGCAATGGGGCTCCCCTGGAATTGTCAGCGGTGGTGAGGACAAGAAGATCCAGATCAACTCCGGCGTTGGCACACAGTAGCATAATCTAATAGACAGCTAATTAGCACTATATAATGGTTTGGTAGACGATGCGGTAGTGCCCCTCCCCTCCCTACTGCGCGCGAATGCGCGATCTGCCATTCGCGAATGCGTTTTGGATTGTGGATTAATCGGGCACTCTAAGAGCCTCCTGGGTTCAAGAATCGCCACCGTTAACAACAACAAACAACAGTTGGACAATCCAAACAGGGAAAAATGACCGCTGAGGAGATTGTGGTGGACACTGAGCTTACGCCGGAGCAGCTAGAGCAGCAGGCCGTCGTACAGATCGAGACGGCGCTGCAGTTGGCCAGCAAGACCGTCAAGACGTTCGACCAGCGTTACATCTTTAAGACGCTCAGAGACCTTGTGGCTGTGAGAAAGCAGTTATCGGTGGGTGTGCTGGCTCAATTGGTCAACGACTACCTCGATGAGCCGTATAAAACGTACCTTTTGAAGTTCATTGGCGGCGAGGCCAGCGAGTCAACGGTGGAGAAGAAAGGTGAGATCTTGCCCGAGGTGAACTTTGCCATCCACTGGCTGGTACAGTTGTACCTTCTTGACCAGGGCCAATTGCAGCAGTTGGATGACCTGAACGTTAACTACATCATCAAGTTGCAAAAGGCATACAACAGACGCTCGTTGGACCTGATCAATGCGAAAATCTGGTTCTACATTGCCAGAACAAAAGAGCTTCTGAAGGACTTGATCTCTATCAGACCGGAGCTTTTGCACGCGCTGAGAACCGCCACGCTGAAGCACGACAATGAAACCTTGGGATGCTTGATCACGCTTATCCTGAGAAACTTCATCCTGCTGCACGACTACACACAGGCCTCGAACTTCATCGAGAAGATCGAGTGGCCAAAGAGCGTGTCAACGTCCATTGAGTCGAGATACTACTTCTACCTCGCCAAGATCAGTTCGATCCAACTCAACTATTCTGATGCACACGACTTTGTCACCACAGCGGTGAGAAAAGCTCCACAGACACAGAACGCTGTGGGATTCCTCCAGGTGTCATATAAGCTCAGTGTGCTGATTGAGCTCCTGACCGGTGAGATCCCGGAGCTCTCGTTCTTCCAGAAGCCAGGGTTTGAGTTGTGCCTCCAGCCGTACCAGGAGATCACCAAGGCTGTGAAGCTCGGTGACCTCAAGTTGTTCAACGAGACGTTGGCCAAGTACAGAGACAGCTTCGTCAAGGACGACAACTACACTCTGGTCACGAGACTCAGATCGAACGTCATCAAGACCGGCATTAGAATCATCTCGCTCTCATACACCAAGATCTCGCTCAAGGACATCTGCATCAAGTTGCACCTCGACAACGAGTCCTCTGCTGAGTACATCGTCTCCAAGGCAATCAAGGATGGTGTCATTGATGCCAAGGTCAACCACCAGCTCGGGTTCGTCGAGAGCAACGAAGTTCTGAACGTCTACTCCACGACACAGCCACAGGACCAGTTCAACCAGCGTATCAACTTTGTGAATCAGCTGCACAACGACAGCGTCAAGGCCATGAGATACCCTCCTAGTGTGAACAGATCTGGGGACGCTTTGTCTTCGAAGGACGATGTCGATGACGAGGCAGAGCTCATCAACGCACTACAGGAGGACCTTGACGGAGATCTCTTCTAATCCCATTACATCTTTTTGGTACATTATATCTCTGTAGCTAATTCAACGCTTACCGGCGAGTCTGAGAGCACCGACGTGGTTCAGCACTTTGGAGCCGAACCAGAGGGTTGGGCCCAGGAGGACAACTACTCTGAACAGCGTCTGGAAGATGGAACAGCCCAGGTAGTACTGGAAGAACACTACTTCGTAGCCGACGATAAGCCCGATGAAGGCAAAGTGGTTCACATTCACACCTGGGAAGTTCTTGAAGTTTAGGGCCCCTTGTGACGCCCAGGCACCTAGAAGCACAAACAGACAGCCAATGGAAAGCGCAGCAAAGAGAAGAGCAATCAACGAGTTCACTGTCTTTGGTGGTGACTGGAAAATGTGGTGAATCTCAGGCTTTGGACCGAACTTGTCAGCCTTGGTGTACTGCGCCTCTGCAACGAGGTCTTGAGCAAGTTTGATCTGACCGACAGCGGCACTGATTGGCTTCGAGTCGGTGAGGTCAGCAGCAACGATGGACACGTCAATGATCTCCGATGCGCCAAACACCTTTGGCAGTTTGGCGTATGACAATGTGAGTTTATTGGAGAAGATGTTGTCTCCTACTTTTGTGATCGGCTTGAAACTCATCTCCACGCCGGATTTTGTGGCGAGCTTGACAAAGATCTGCTCTGGGATTCTCTTTGTACCTTCCAAATCGAATGAGATCTCCAATTTAGAAGTGGTGGAGTCCATTACCACTGGTGAAGTTGTTGGGGCTTCTAGCGCAAAGCTCTGTTCTCCCAACGGGCCCTTGAAGACACCATTTGTTAGCTGAAGTGCGCGCACGGCAGAGAAGGCAGCAGCAAGGGCAAACACCGAATGGAATCTCATCTTTTTTTCTATTGCCCAATTGGTGATGATGTGGATCTTTTCCTATAAAGGTGTCAATTATAGTATACTATACAAAATTGTCAACAAGCGTGAAGCTCAACGTGTTGCGTTTGGAGGTCGCGCTTACTGCCGTATCGGGCATGTTCCGGGGGGCGGAGGGCCCGTCTTGCTGATCTGCAGTTATTTCCGAGGGACAGACTATTTACCTTAGTATATCCTGTGTATTCATAATTAATCATTAGCAAACCATTTCATCTCCTTGAGAATTTTTGTGTCATTCGTTTCATCATTAGCAGTTGTTGTTGTTGTTGTTGTGTTTTGTTTACTGAGGTTTAGTTCTGAGTCGATCCCTCATGAGCAGCCTGGGCTTGGGCCTACACCTGCACCGCAGCTTCAGCAGCCTCAATTGGAGCACCTCCAGACAGAGAAGCCATCACTTCAGAGAGATCAACTGGCACCGCTGGATGGTTCTGTAACTGCAGGAGTTCCACTTCATTTCGTGGCTCTGGGTCTTCATCATCGACAACCACAGGGGCACCAGGCCCAATCATATGGGCACCGATATCGTTTTCACCAGGGGTAACTTCATTCTCCATTGATGAGACTTCATTAGGTGATCTTTTGAAGTTTGGCATGTAGGATGACATGATGTTCAAAGCCAGAACCAGTACGTTTCGACCTGTTTTCTTGTGCTTCTGCTTTCCAGCTTTGGGAGTTTCATCAATGCCCACAGATGGTGGAATGTTATCAGCCAGTCTGCGAAGCAATCTGTTTAGGAACAGCACCGTATGGTTATACTTTGAAGACGCCATCTTAAAAGTCGAATAGCTCAGGCTGGAGAACAGGATAACCAAGCCAGAAAAGAAGAATGACATCAGCATCATTGGGGCAATGAACAACCCAGCAGCGACACTCACTGTGGAGAACACCACTGTGTATACCATGAAGTTGAGCGTTGTGTATGCAAAGGCCATATCGTCTTTCCACTGCAGTACGCGTTCAGAGTGTTTGAATGTGCCACAAATAGACAGAAATGCACTGGATCTGTTAGTAATCGATACAAGTTATTTGTTACGTATCAAGAGGCAAAAAAAAAACACTCCTAAGCTCCTTCTCACATACATCAAAAGCGGATCGATTGGTGATTCGTCGTAGATCCAGCGCCACCAGTTTGCAGTGTTGTGCTCGTCCGTGTGTGTCCAGCTGTGGGGGAGGTGCATGCACTGAGAAACCACTTAGTCTTTTAGAAAGAACTGGAGAGGAAGAAGAATAGGGAGCGTCCTTTCTCTTTTTTTTTTTGGATGAGAGCGGTGCTGCACTCACTTTATGCAAAAGGGTCCATGTGTCAGTACAGTGCCCGTACCACTTTTGTTTTTTTTTGTTTACATAAACATCCAGACATCCCGCAGAGATGTGTGTGGTATATATATATTTTTTTGCGCTACTAACGTAGCTTGTATACGACTCAGCGCATCGATTCCACTGATCGGCTATAAAGAAAGGGAGATATGCTCCAGGCAGTGAGAAACACAGGCGTACGATATCCCGTCTGGCAGTTTGTGCGACTTCGGCAGCATAAGGCCAGACTTGCGCCTAGAAATAAGAATGGGAAGAACAAAGACTTGTTGAAACCTTCTCAGGTCAAATCAGCAGACGTTGTGCGCTCTAATGATTGGATCTCTGGATCGTATCAGCTTGATCAGACCAAGTACGGGACTATTGGTGACATTAATGCAGAGCATGCTGTTTATAGTGGGAATAATGCCGTACAGGATGTGTTAGAGAACGCCATGTGGGAATTAAAGGCATCGTCAAGACACTCACAGTTTAAGCATATCACACTGTTGAACTCACAAATGGCACACGTTCAAGCTGCGACAAAGCTATTCGAGCACGATCTTTCCAATACCATGCAGTTGTTTGTACAGCGAGAAGATATAGTGAAGCTTTCAGATCTGCTGGTGCCCACTACAAAGAACTTACCATTACTTTTGTCTTCATTGCATACACCTACAGAGCCCATGCAAAAGTTCTTCTCTTCAAAGAAGCTGGACAGGCCAGAGGATCAGGCTTACTACCTCTTGGAAATGGCATTGCACTTCCATATCAACTCCGTGGCAGCACACAGATCCGCACCACAACAGCTCAAAGTGGACATCTCGAATCCTGCTGAATGGTACCCAATGGCCCGTCGTTTAAAAAGACATTTGATCCTTCACGTAGGCCCTACAAACTCTGGAAAGACATATAACGCATTGAAGAGGTTGAAAGAGAGCAATAACGGTGTCTATGCGGGGCCTCTGAGACTTTTAGCTCGTGAAGTGTACAACAGATTCAAAAGTGAAGGCCTGAGGTGCAACTTGCTCACTGGTGAAGAAGTCATTGATGACTTGGACGAGTTTGGTGTGAAAGCACGGCTCAGCTGCAGTACTGTGGAGATGGTGAATATGAACACTGATATGGACGTTGCTGTGATAGATGAGATTCAGATGATTGCCGAGGCAGAGCGTGGATGGGCGTGGACAAATGCCCTGCTCGGTGTTAGAGCCAGGGAAGTGCATTTGTGCGGAGAGGCAAGTGTTGTGCCACTGATAAAGAAGCTTGCCTCGATGACTGGTGATAGAGTCACTGTTAATGAGTACCACAGACTTGGAAGGCTAGTGGTGGAGGACAGACCAGTGGTTGGTGGACTCAATGGGCTCAAGAAGGGCGACTGCATTGTGGTCTTCTCCAAGAAGAGAATTCTGGCGTATAAGGCTGATATTGAGCGTAAATGTGGGTTGAAAGTTGGGGTTATCTACGGTGCACTTCCAGCAGAGACTCGAACCGAACAGGCCAAGAAGTTTAACGAAGGCAAATATGATGTATTAGTCGCCAGTGATGCCATTGGAATGGGGCTGAATTTGAGCATCAATAGAGTCATTTTTGACGACCACAGAAAGTTCAACGGTGTTAAGAGAATCGAATTGCCCATCCCACATGTTAAACAGATTGGTGGGCGTGCTGGACGTTATAGAATCGCTGGACAAAGCGGTGGTGGTTCATCGTCTGATGAGACTGTCGGTTACGTCACTGCTTTTGATATGGAGTCTCTCAGATATATTCACGAGTGTATGCAACATGATACCATCATGGTGAACAAAGCCACAATCTGGCCAAGTGATGAGATTCTGTCGCAGTACATCTCCGAGTTCCCTACGCACGTCCCCAAGAGTATGATTCTAGATATGTTTAGAAAAGAGGTAGACAAAGTACCAGTGTTTACAATTGGGTCGGAGAGGGAACGTCGGTCGATGCTCAACGTGTTGGAGAACATCAAGGGTATGATGATACAGGACATTTTGAGGATCATCACTGCTCCGCTATCCGAGCGTCTACCTAACTTCAACTCCTTGCTGTTTGAGTTTGGAGCCACTGTTACTAACAGTACCACCAAGACGTGCTTTGACTTCAAGTCTATGGACTTGTCAGTGCTTGAGATGGAGAACATCACGATGAACGAGCTGGAGAAGCTGGAAGAGCTGCACAAGTACTTGATGGTATGGCTGTGGATGAACAACAGATACCCCTCCCTGTTCGTCAACCGGGAAAGCGCAGTTGACATCAAGAACCTGGTTGAGGACAAAATCGACGACGTTCTCAGTGGGATGAGAATGCACATTGGCGGGCAGAGAAGAAAATGAAGTTAATAGAACCTGTATATACCCCCATATATATATATATATATATATATATGCTAATGAGCCTCGATGAATTCAACGGATTGTTGAACAATCTCATCCACGGATCTGTCAGCAACACTTATACACAGCGCATTGGGCTCATCAGTGGGGAGCTCCAGGATTGCCAATTGCGAGTCAATCATCGTGGACTTCATGTAGTGCCCCTGTCTGTTGCTCGCCCTCTTGATTAGCTCGTCTCTATCAGCGTACAAGAACACATACAAGAATTGTGTCTCAGGACTGGCCTGCTGAATGTAGTCTCTATAGGCTCTTTTGAGGGACGAGCACGACACCACAGAATACTTGCCATTGCACAGGGCAGACTCGGCACTCTCTTGTGCAACACGGGCCAGCCATCCCCAACGATCAGCGTCCTCCAACGGGGTACCGTTGGCCATCTTGTCTATGTTTTCCTGCGGGTGAAGGTCGTCGCCCTCCACGTACTCACACGCAAAGTGAGATGCCAAGCGCGTACCAATTGTACTCTTTCCCGTGCTTGCCGTGCCTGCCACTACTATTACTGTCATCTTTATGCTCCTCCCCCTCACTTCTTTCCCACCCTTTTTTGAGATACTACAAGGCAAAACGTCCAGCCAGACAAAATTGATCTCGGCGCGACGCGACAAAAAGCATTCATTTGACGCAAAAGTATTAAAAATGTCCCAAACTCGACATCTCCTTACAGCGACATCAAAACACAACGGCGCACCCCCAGTTTGGGAGAAAGGCGGGCCCTGCGGTGCCACTGCCAACGGAACACCTTCTTCACCAATCGGTGTGGGTGTGGGTGTGGGTGTGGTCTCAGACTTTGTGAACGTGAACTTGGAGGTCTCACAGCACGTTGCTGCATTGGGCGAGTCAACTCGCCCAATACCTGTACATCCTCCATTACCATCAAGTTGTGCTTATGGCGTGTCCACCAGTGCACTCTCTTCACTTTGTAGCGTCTCGAAGGTCTATGGAATGGCCATGTAGCTCTTCTCCGAACCACCATTGTACGCCCTCTCCTGGTTCGCTTGAGATGGAATAGCGATAGGATGTATTGGAGAAGTCTGCGGAGCGTACGTGCCCTGGAACGTCTCGGCACTGGGAGAGATCTCATCCTGTGCTGGTTCCTTTGTTTTTTTCTTTGGTGGGGAGTCTGAAGTGATGAGAAGTTTGCTGATCGATCTTAATTTCGTAAAGTTTGTAATGTGTCTTTGCAGCGAATAGCGTCACAGTTCTTAGCTTGTAGTAGCGTATGGTTGTTTTTTTGAGAGAATCAATCTCGCTTCTAGTATGGAACTACTTCCATTCCCCCCGTACTCTTCCATTACTTTTGTGGCAGATTATCCCACACGTAGCCAAATCGGGAATGGTTGCGAGCCCGCGCAGACGCCCCTGCTCCCCCATTAGAAACGTAAACAGATCGATCAGCATTGGCATTGAACAAGTTCAAGCAACAACAATTGAAAAAAAAAAACATACCAGAAGACAAAGCAATGCCCTCCACAGCCATAAAGAACCTCCAGCAGCTGCTGAAGGCGGAGGAGGATCTCGACAGAGTCGAGCAGCTCAGGGCGCAGCTGCAGACAGAGCGCTCTGCTATTGAGGTGCAGCTAAGGACACTCAGTCAGACTCAGTTGGATAAGTTCTTGGGTGATCTCGAGATGCTGAGTGCGTGCCAGGATGACGTCAAGGAGCTGAAGGAGGACCTTGATAAAGTGGATGCCATTGCTCATGAGTCCTTTGGCTCTGTGAGTCGGTATGAGCTCATCAACAATATCACCAGAGTTCATGAGATCTTTGACCAGAGTACGAAGATCGCAGAGAATGTGAGTCAGTTCAACACCCAACTAGAAGAAATCGACCAGATGATTGAAAAGGAGCTGAATGACCAGAAGCCAGATGTCCCGGAGCTGTTGCCGATCCATTACAAGTTGAATAAGCTAAGGGACTTTCAGGATCAGATCATCGAGTTGTCACAGAAGAGTAGCGATGATTCCAAATTCACAGTGAAGAGGCTCACGAGTCGCACAGAGTCTGTAGTGAAGAAGTTCGACTCTCTGCTGACGTTCATCATAGGCGATATGGTCGAGGCCGTTAAGGAGGAGAACTCAAGTCTTGTCGTACGCCTAGCGAAGATCATCGAGTTTGAAGAGAAGGAGGACTCCAAGATCACGGCATTGTTGGGTATGCTGGACACGAAGAACAAGGATAAGGCATTAGGCGTTTCATTGGCGGAGCATATTGTCAATGGTACAATCCAGGGTAGAACAAAGGCCAGAGGGTATAAAGACTTATTCCTCAAGAGAGTCGCAGAGAGTATCAGGGAGATCTTCCAGAATTGCTGGGATGTCTTCTTGGATAAGGAGAACTTGTTTGGGATCCTGGACGAGCTGACATGGGTATATCACGACTTGGCTTGTGTCCAGCAGGAGCTGGTGAAATTAGTACCTCCGAAGTGGAACATCTTCCAGGTGTACTATGAGATCTACTACGATGAGCTGCACCAGCTAGTCGTCAGACTCATTGAGATGGAACCGGAGACCATGGTGATACTGGACATCCTGGACTTTGACAACCACTTCCAGGAGATCATGTCTAATGAATTTGGGCTGAAGAAGCCGCAGCTAAAGACCTGTATCGGCGAGAAGGAGAAAGAACAACTGCTGGATGACTATCTCAAGTTACTTGTGATGAAGATGAAAGAGTGGACAAGCAACCTGCAAAAGACCGAGCACGAGGTGTTCAAGACAAGACTCACTGCTCCGGAGTCGGACTCTGAGAACCTGATGTTGTTGGAAGGTACAAAGATTGTATTCCAGATGTTCACACAACAATGTGATGCGGCTGCTGGATCAGGGCAGGGAAAGATCCTCGCTGGAGTTATTGAGCAGTTTGGTAAGCTGCTTGTGCAGAGACAACAAGGGTGGGGTGACTTGGTGAAGAGCGAAGTACAAAGAGTGTTGATTTCTAATAACTCACAAGGTAAAAAGAAAGATGATGATGATAATCCTACAGAAGATGTCGTGGTGCCAGCTGGTCTCATTGAGTACCTGACTGCCCTGGCTAACGACCAGATGAGAGGCGCAGACTACACAGAGGCCATTTCCAACAAATATGGGGGTATGGTGAGCAAGAAGTATGCCACTATGATCCATACACATTTGGAAAGTGTCATTGATGGGTTTGCCAATTTGGCGAAACAGTGTTGTGATGGGTTGATCGTTATCATTTTTGATGATTTGAAAGCGGTGTTTGATCAGATCTTTACAAAGAGCTGGCCTACTGCTAACTATGCACAACAAATTTCTGATACTCTATTGGAGTACATTGGTGACTTCAAAGAGACGATGAATTCTTATCTGTTTGAGATTTTGGCTGAGGAGTTATTGGAGGAGTGTATCCTACGATATTTGGATTCTATGAACAATGACATTAAGTTCCCTAAGACCACTGATAAGCTTCTAACGTGCGTCAAGCGTGACTTTGAAGTGTTTTATAAGTTGTTTATTGCATTCCTCGACGAGTCCATCATCCAGTCCAAGTTCAAGATTGTGGAGAACTTTATGGACTTATCTACAGAATCTGACCTCGATGCCATTGTGACGCATTGGAAGTCCACTGTGATGAACTTCCACGACATCCAGTCGGAGTTCTTATCGCTTGTACTCAAGGCAAGACGAGACATTGACTCTTCCGACGCAAAGATGTTACTCCCTAGAGCTAAGCAAGTGCAGAAGGAATACCTTGACCAGAACCAGTACAGCATAGAGCCGTCGTTTATGGGCCGCTTCAATGTGCACTCGAAGTTGAAGAAGAACTACTTATAGGCCAATATACAATGTTGTACTTATATATATATATACAGAATTTTTCACAGCTTCACATAGCTAACACTGACCAACAGCCAGCTATTTGTAGTTTCAAGCTTGAGTGCGTAATGTCCATCGGTGTCTTCGTTCCATAGGAACCCCACTGAGTGCTTGGACTCGAACTGCTCAGCACCATGTGACAACAAAGTGGCCGAGACAATGACTTTATAATCCGTGGACTTCTCTTTCAGTTCTCTTAGTGTGTGCTGTATCAGCTCGTTAATGTCCGATGTGTCATGTTGCGCGATGAACTGCTTGACAATTTGCTCAACCTCTTCTCTGGTGAATGGCTATGGAGTTTTAGTATCGCTATCCAGCGGTGTTTGTGGATAACAAAAGGACTCACAACTGGCTGCATTTTCTTTGCCTGGATCAATTGGCCCCCCTAATGCCTGTACAGAACAACAGTTATATATATATACGCGCTCCCAAATGGCAAAACAAACAAACAAACCAAATATACGTATATACGTAAGCACCCGGACACTCGAGCTGCGCCCCCTACCAGTCACAATCGCACGTGACTTGACACAAGCCAGTCGATGAAGGTACAAATAAAAAGGTGAAAGATTAGGCAAACATCTGTGTATTTGGAGAGTTGAGAGTAGGGTACTTCTATCAGTTGGAAGTCATTATTGCTGTGCACGTTGGAACCTCTTTGTTGAACTGTTGGCCGAGTACGGGAGCGGAGATCATTCACCATAATACACCGAGCCACATCGCTTAGGCTCGTACACACACTTTAAATTAGTAAACAAAGACAAGTGAGTTAAGATGGACTCTGAGGATGAAGACAGGAAGTTCCTGAGACAGGCGGCGGAGGCGATTGTGGCGACATCGATGAACAACCCGATTGATCCGACCATTTTGGAGCTTCTGCGACGCATTCAGTATGCCTCTTTAAGCAAGGGCCAAGGAACAAGCAATACAACGGACTTTCTACATCAGCAGCTGTTACAACCACAGCAGTCACAGCAGCAGCAGTCACAACAACAGCAACAGCAACACGGACTCATAGACTCAACAAAGGCTGCGAACTTTCCGACTTTCAACCTGAGCTACTTTGGGCTGAGCAACGACATCCCTGGGCCCTCATCACAAAGCAACGGTACCAAACAAGCAGAGAACCCATGGAGACAGCCACTGAGTACAACAAGAAGCTCCATAAAGCCTGAGAGCGTTGGGCCGAAGCATTCAGAGAGCGTGACGCCGAAATCAGAGCCTGGTGTGACGCCCAATATGAACCCATTCACATCTGGTGATATGTTACAACAGTCACCCGGTGAAGACGGTGAGACGAAACCTTTTATATGTCGTGATTGTTCACTGTCTTTCAGACGTTCTTCGGATCTACGACGCCACCAAAGGGCGCATTTGCCCGTGCTACCACACGTGTGTCAACGGTGTGGCAAAGGGTTTGCCCGTAAGGACGCCTTGAAGCGACACACAGATACACTCACGTGTAAACGCAACAGAGAGAGGCTCATAAGCAGTGGAGGCGATTTGGAAGGGATCCTGGCGCGTGCCAATGAGATCAAGAGACAGCGACTCGGTGACGTGGATGAAGAGGACGATGATGACGAGGACGAAGAGGACTACTAAAGTAATGTCTAACAGTTTTATATATACATACATATATATATATATATATTCATACAAGTGTTCGTTAAACAACGTCGAATCGCGAGTAGATCAACGTCTTCATCTTGTCATTAATCATGGCCAGTTCGTCGTCCGAGAAGTCACAGTCTTTTTGGGTGAGGTTTGAGATGACGACCTTGACGAGCTGGCGCACTGTGCTGGTTGGGACGCCTGTGACTGCAGCCCAGTCTGTGGAGGAGATGCCCACGATGGTGATGAGGTTTCCAAGGACGATTTGTTTGAGGGAGAGTGGCAGTGGGCCCGGTGTAAGCCTTGTGAGGTATCTATTTAGCAATAGGAGAAGCTTCTGGAAATTCACCAGGGAAAGTTGCAGTCTCTTGAACAAAGTGACAGTGAAATAAACCAACTGCACAAACTCCGTCTCCGTCACCTGAAGCTCGAACTTGGCCTCATAGTTTACGAGGAGTAACTGCAAACTGTGATTCACCACGTAGTTAAGAATCAGCTTCCTCTCAAACACCGCCACTGCTGGTGAGTTGCTGCTTTGACCCGTAGCGTACTCGAGGCCGATGTCCGTGTGGAACGGGGAGTTCAGAGGGGAATGCATCTCATAGTCATACACGTAGCGCATTTGGTGTTTCCTTCTTTCCTTCTGTTTATAGGGGCTCGTCTCTTCAGCAGACAGAGGTCCCCCCTCCTTTAAGGTATCAGAAACGGAGAGAGAAAGCTTGGGGAAGCGACAGTGTGTTGAACAACTGCTGGCAGAGAGAGTCGCTCTGTACGTTGTTTGAATGTCTTTTTGACAGGTATGCAAATCCGGGGAAATCAATCAAGAAACAATAAAAGGAGGATAAAAAACACACAGGTATGAGTAATCGGACTTTTCTTTCAATTGCCGAGAAAAGCCGATCGGCCGATGTGATGCGCTTAAACACTAAGCGGTGTGCCCAAGAATTTAGTAAAAAAAAAAACATCGCGAATGAGTCCTTTTCGCGGGGGAACCCTTCATATAATGGATGGCATCTCCCCCAGAAACAATTTTCCACTTGAATCTTTTGGAGTGAAGAGACAGGGCACAGAATGTTGAGAAGGCCGCAGAGACAAGTCGTCCGAGGGATCAAGACCGTCCATAAGGAGCTCAAGTTCGGGAACGACGCCCGTCTGAGTATTCTAAGGGGCGCACAGAGACTGCACGATGCTGTTGCTGTGTCTTTGGGGCCTAAAGGTCGTAATGTACTAATGGAGCAAAAATACAATGCTCCAAGAATTACCAAAGATGGTGCATCGATTGCCGAGGAGGTGAGTGTCTCGGATAAGTTCCAGAACTTGGGGTGCCAGCTCCTAAAGGATATCGCACAGAGGGCCAATGCCGAGTCTGGAGATGGTACTACATCCTCCACGGTCCTGGCTTATACCATTCTTTCAGAAGCTATAAAGAAAGTCAGCACAGGATCAGATGCTAATGCATTGCGTAAAGGTGTGCAAATGGGCGTCCAACAGGTCTTGGAGTTTCTGGAGACCCAAAAAAGGAGTGTCTCCGGTGGTGAAGAGCTCAAGCAGATCGCTGCTATTTCTTGTAATGGCGATCTCCATTTGGGTTCTCTCATTGCACAAGCCGTGGAAGCCGTGGGTGCAGAGGGGATCATCACCATCGAGAAGGGGAACAAATTGGAAGACGTACTAGAGGTGAAGAAGGGCCTCAGATTCAACGAGGGGTTTTTGAACCCACAGTTTGGTAATCTCCAAAACCCCAAAGCCAAAGTCGAATTGGAAAACCCATTGATTCTATTGCATAAGGGAAATCTCAGAAAGAGTGAGCACATTCTCCCAGTGCTCTCACATGCACAGCGAGAGGGGAGACCACTACTGATCATTGCTGAAGGATTCGAAGGAGATGCATTGGCCATCGCCATGCTTAATAAGTTGAGAGGACAAGTCAACGTTGTGGCTGTGCGTGCCCCAGGCTTTGGAGACGCTCGTTTGGACTACTTGGGTGACATTGAAGTCGCCACTGGTGCGACTATAACGGATCCGGAGAATGGCATTGTTGCCTCCACTGCTACTAAGTATCTCTTTGGTTCTGCATCTTCAATTACCATCGCACCAAGGGAAACCGTCATTGTCGGTGGTTCCGGTGCATCTCAAGCAGTGGAAATGCGTATTGAGGAAATCAGAACTCGGCTGGAAGAGGACAAGACGTTGGGACACGGCGATAAAGAACAGATGAAACAGAGACTTTCCAAGTTGACCAGTGGTGCTGCCGTGATCCAAGTTGGTGGTGTTTCGCAGCTTGAGGTTAAGGAAAAAAAGGACCGTTTGGATGACGCTTTGAATGCTACGCATTCTGCTCTAAAGTCCGGTATTGTTCCTGGTGGTGGAGTTGCCTTACTCAAGGCTGCGGAATCTCTGAATGAGATTGACACTTCTGGTTCAAACTTTGATGTGAAGCTAGGTATCGATATCGTAAAAAAGTCACTGGGCACTCCATTCGACAGAATTTTGAGCAACTCAGGGCTTCACAGTTCCGAATTCAAACATAGGCTCGGGACTCAGTTCTCACTAGGCGTGGACGCTACCACTGGTGAGATTGTGGATATGTACTCTGCTGGTATCATTGACCCATTGAATACTGTGAAGTGTGCACTTACAAATGCTGCCGGTGTGACTTCCCTGCTGGCAACTACAGAGGTGGCAATTGTAAGCGTTGTCGGCAAGATCACCGGCTTTGATGGGAGATAAGTGACCTACATAGATTTGACAGACATGTATATAAAATGCTAGAAAGTTCTCTTACCCAGCACCACCACACACCCTTCTTCGACTTTAAAGACATACCCTTCTCTCTTGAGCTTTTGTACTACCGAGTTTTTGATCTTTGGAATCTTGCCAGGTGAATGGAGTCCCTTACCGGTGACCAGTACCAGAGGGCTCACTTGGTGTGCAAGATGAGATCTCTCCCCAGATCCGACTTGTCTTCTATAGTAGAGCTCATCACCCCACCATCGCTTGAGCATCACAGAGACGGTGTGCTCCGCATCGACGACTGAGAGACCATGTAAGTCCAACAAAGTCTGTTCCAGAGCCTTCTGGAGAGTCGTACTGTCATGCGGCGTGGTATATGGGACTTTGTAATAGGAGGAAGCACATGGCTTCTTCGTTTGGAGCATGCAAGATTGGCTGGAGGCCACCTGGGCCCAGCTGACAGCAACCATTATTTTTTTGGAGTAGAGGAGAGTAGGATGACATGTAAGAGGAAAGGAGGAAATCTACAGATCTGGGAATCCCTGGTCCATTTTAAAGACATATTCTAATCTTCTCATGAGATCTGATTCTAATCTTCTCATAAGATTTGGGTTGAGAGATTTTGCGGGCGCGATATATTGTGGTCGACAGGGGTGAGATATTGTGGAATCTGAAGATATTATATATAAATAGCTATTTAGAAGCCACCACCGTAGATGCCCTCACTAGCAAATGCCTTCTTAATCTCTTGGATCCCCAAGCCCTTGTGTAGTGTCAACTGCAACAAAAGACGACACTTTTGTGGATTAAGGTATCCACCAGCAATGGCACCTTCAAACGGTTTCCCTGTGTCGAGCTTTGGCAAGTTGGCACTGGTGACACAACCGTCCTGCGATCTCTTGGAGTACACCACTGGGATCTGGAACTTACGCCAGATGTAGTTGAGCACTTCATTAGTTTCATCAGAGAGCGATCCAGCTCCCGAAGTGGCTAAAACCACAGCCTTGGCATCCATTTGCTCCACTGCAAGCTCGATGATCTTGGGATTGAATCCCTGACAGTTGTACAGTACAATGACTTCTGGCAACTCGTGGCGTCTTTTGACACCAACTGGGTCGGAAGAGAACTGTAGCTTCTCAGTGATCTTCGTAGAGTCCATCTCAATGAAGAGCTTACATGGACGGGACTTTGGGTAGAAGTAGTTGACGTTACCGTAGACAAACTGGCCCAGGTATCCCTGGCCAATTGACTTGAACGTGTCTAGAGTGTTGGCATTTGACTTGGTGATGTAAAACCCCGAGCCAATTGAGTCATTCAGAACAACGAGCACACCACGGCCTACAGATTCATTGGATGCAGCCACAGCGACAGCCTGGTACAAATTGAACGTACCATCAGCGGAGATAGAGGACGATGGACGCATGGAACCGGTCATTACAATGACAATGTCCGGGTAGTTGATGGTAAGGTCGAGAAAGAATGCAGTTTCCTCCAGAGAGTCCGTTCCATGTGTGATGACAAATCTTCTGACCTTATCGTGTTCGTAGGATCTGACAATCTCGCGATGCAACAACAACAGATGTGTCGTGTTGAGCTCCTTGGAGTCCAAGTTCACAATCTGTTGATACTTCAAATGTGCAATCTGTGACAACCCGGGGACACTCAGGATCAAATCTTCAATGGTAAGGTCCACATCATAGCCACATGTTTGAAGGTTGGAGTCCGTCTTTGCAGCAATGGTTCCGCCCGTGCCCAGCACTTTCACGACAGGTAGTGCGCTGTCATGGGAATCGACGTCGATCTCGTGTGTGATTGTGGACGTGGTGATGGAAACACCCTTTGTCATTTCTTGTGCTGTCTGCTGCTGCAAAAGTGTTCTTGTGATGAACGGCTCCTTCACAGTAACGGTGTCCTTCACTGGATCGATCATTTCCTGTCTTTTTTTTTTTTCTTTCTTCTCTATTCTTTAAGGTCGAATGCAGGCTCTTTTATGACTGGATGTAAAGTTAGTGCCGTCCAGGGCTTTCTTTTCATGCTGAATGCAATGCGCACTGCAGTAGAAGTGGACACCGCTTATGTCATCCGGACGCTCAGAATTAGGTAATCAAAAAATGGAGATCGTACCCAGGGCCGGGTAACCTCATCGCTTACCTAATCGCTGAATATTTTTTTTTTCCTCCTCCTCCTCTATTTTAAAAATTTTAAGCGCTTTAATAAACTCTTTCTTTATCTTAGTAACCCATCAGTACACCAAAAGCAAAGAACAACAACAAAAAGTATGCAGCTCACGTGGAAGGACATCCCGACGGTGCCGAACGCCAACGACCTGCTGGACATCGTCCTGAACAGAACACAGAGAAAGACTCCGACGGTGATCAGAGCCGGATTCAAAATTCATAGAATCAGGGCTTTCTATATGAGAAAAGTTAAGTTCACTGCAGAAGGGTTTGAAGAGAAGTTCAGCGACCTTATTGGCGGGTTCCCAAAGATCGATGACGTTCATCCGTTCCACAGAGACCTCATGGATACGCTGTATGAGAAGAACCACTACAAAGTGTCTCTTGCTGCTGTTTCGAGAGCAAAGTCCCTCATCGAGCAGGTATCCCGTGATTATGTTCGTTTGCTCAAGTTTGGCCAGTCGCTGTTCCAGTGTAAGCAGCTGAAGCGTGCTGCCCTGGGTAGAATGGCCACCATTGTCAAGAAGCTCAAAGACCCACTTGCCTATTTGGAGCAGGTGAGACAACATTTGGGACGTTTGCCCTCGATCGATCCAAATACCAGAACTCTGCTGATTTGTGGATACCCTAACGTTGGTAAGTCTTCGTTCCTCCGTTGTATCACCAAGGCCGACGTGGAGGTGCAGCCTTATGCCTTCACCACGAAGTCGCTGTACGTTGGTCACTTTGACTACAAGTATCTTAGATTCCAGGCCATTGATACCCCGGGAATCTTGGACAGACCAACAGAGGAGATGAACAACATTGAGATGCAGTCGATCTATGCGATTGCACATTTGCGCTCAACTGTGCTATACTTTATGGATATCTCCGAGCAGTGTGGTTTCTCCATCGAAGCTCAAGTGAAGCTCTTCCACTCCATCAAGCCTCTGTTCGCCAACAAGTCTGTGCTTGTGGTGATAAACAAGACGGACATTCTGAAGCCGGAGGATTTGGACCCGGAGCGCCAGGAACTGCTCGAGTCGCTCACCAAGGTGGCCGGTGTCGAGATCATGCAGGCGTCGTGTCATGAGGAGGACAACGTGATGAACGTGAGAAACAAGGCCTGTGAGAAGCTGCTTGCCTCCAGAATCGAGCAGAAGCTCAAGGGCACTGCGCGTGTCAACAACGTGCTCAACAAGATCCACGTTGCCAAGCCGCAGCCGAGAGATGACATCAAGAGAGACGCCTACATCCCAGAGGGCATCAAGTCCTTGGAGAAGTACGACCCAATGGACCCTAACAGAAGAAGACTCGCCCGTGACATTGAGGCCGAGAACGGCGGTGCCGGTGTGTTCAACATCAACCTGCACGACAAGTACATTCTCGAGGATGACGAGTGGAAGGACGACAAGATGCCCGAACTGCTTGAAGGTAAGAACGTGTATGACTTCCTTGACCCAGATATTGCTGCCAAGCTGCAGGCCTTGGAGGAGGAAGAAGAGAGACTTGAACAGGAGGGCTTCTATGACTCTGACTCCGAGATTGAGGATGAGGAAGTGGAGGAGATCCAGGAGAAGGCGCAGTGGATTAGAGACAAGCAGCAGAAGATGATGAATGCTGCTAGAAACAGAAAGGCTCTGAAGAACGGTGGTACGATGCCACGTTCCAAGATGACCAAGTCGTTCACAGAGATGGAGGACCACTTGGAGTCCCTCGGCCATGACACGTCAGCGCTACAGGCAAAGAAGCACGCCAAATTGGCACAGAAATACCAGGAGACCGGTGCCGATGTCGTCTATGAAGAGTCCTCAGAGTCCAAGGGTAAGAGACAGCCAGCATACAAGACAGACAGACTTAATGATGGTGTGTCGGATGGCTCGCTCAGATCTAAGGCCGAGAGATTGGCCAAGGTGCAGAGACGTGAGCGTAACAGAGACGCACGTGCCGGTGAGGGTGACCGTCATGCTACTGCGATGTTGCCAAAGCACTTGTTCAGTGGTAAAAGAGGTATTGGTTCGACGGATCGTCGTTAAAGTGTGTCCTTTAGGGGATATCCTATATCTTATGTCTTTCATTGCTCCGTGCTTAGAGCTTTTCTGCATTTTAAGTTATGACCTGTACACTAGTTTTAATACAACCTTCGTGATTTGATTATATACATTTACTTACATCGTACCACCAGTTAAAACCCACGCTTCCTTCTCACACCACCAACACTTACCAGGGGTTTCTTCACAACAGACTTCTTCTCCTTTGTCATTTCCCTTTCCTCTCTAAACTTCTTAGCATCTCTCTCTAATTGCTCTTCAATGGCTCTTTTACCTGCTCTCTTCCTTACTGAAAAAAACACACTACCGTACTCCACTAGCCACTCCGGCTCCACTGCGGTGACAATAGATATGTACTCCTTGGAAGTAAGTATCAACTCATGATATACGACGTACTGTGGTGGGTTCGCACTCTCAAATAACGATGAAGTTGGATGCAACTGCAACTTCATACCAGTTCGTAAGTTCAAATAATCACTGAGACCTTGCACCTGTGCGGATTGAGGGAAGTAGCCAGAACAGATACACTTCCTGACAATATCCCACTCATGTCCTGATGATGTAATAGAAAGCTTGGAGGATGTCAGGATCTCCTCTAGCTGCTCTTTGACCTCCTTGGCTCTTCTCAGAGATCGAGGTCGTAAAAAGTTCTTTTTGCACCAGAAATCATTGAAACACTTGGATCTCCACTGCGTAAAAACATTCAGAAGTGTCAAGTGGTCACTCTCGGGTACCAGGAACCTCGATCTGGCGATATCTGCTTCTTGCTGTCTCTCCTTTGGCCTTGAAAACACATTGGGCACTGAGAGCATGGCCACAATGATCACCATTTCCTCAGCACACCCTTTGGACACTGAAGTCAACAGAACCTTAGAGAGAGACGGTTGTAAGGGAAATCGTGTCATCTTCTTCCCCAAATCAGTCAAATTCCCGAAATTGTCCAATGCTCCAATTGCCCATAGCTCATACAGCGAAGCAGTGACAGTCTTTTTAGGCGGTGGGTCCAAAAACGGGAATCTTAACAAGTCGTCAACACCTACTGACTTCAATAACAGTAAGGTATTGGCAAGGTTCGTACGCTGGATCTCCGGGATTTGCTGGCGATACATCTCCTCTCGGGATGCTCTCTCGGTGTATAGTCTGTAACAAGTACCAGCAGAGGTACGACCAGCTCTACCAGCCCTCTGATCCGCATTCGCCAGCGAGATCGGTGTAATGAGTAAGGATTCCATACCAAGGCGTGGGTTGTATACCTTCATCTTGGAGTAGCCAGTGTCGATGACGTACTTAATACCATCGACAGTAAGTGATGTCTCAGCAATGTTGGTCGACACAATGACCTTACGATGACCTCTCTTGGTCTTATCAAAGATCCTCTGTTGTTGCTCTGGCGGGAGAGTGGAGTACATTGGTAGGATCTCCAGTGGTGGTGGGTCGTCCAGTTGTTTAAGCTTGTCTGATAATAAATCACACGTTACATCAATATCCTCCTGACCTGTCATGAATACCAGAATATCACCTGGATCGGATTGTAAATGCACAATCATTGCCTGCTTCACTGCTTCAGCAACGTAGTCGCTGACTGGATATCTCGAGAAATGGATATCCACTGGAAAAGTACGACCTGGGATTGTGTACTGTGGCGCACCGCCAAAGAAGTCAGAGAATCGTTGAGCGTTCATAGTAGCAGAGGTAACAATGAGTTTAATATCACTTCTCCTGGACAATAGGTTCTTCAACAGCCCTAAGATAACATCAGTGTTGAGAGTACGCTCGTGCGCTTCATCCATAATGATACACGAATATTTGTCCAAATTCGGGTCTGTGAGTGTTTCTCTGAGCAAGATACCATCAGTCATGTACTTTATCACTGTCTTATCACACGTGGTATCATCAAACCGCACGGTATAACCAACCTCTTGTCCCAATGACACTTCCATTTCCTCCGACACTCTTTTGGCCACTGACATCGCAGCGACTCGACGTGGCTGCGTACAGCCAATCAGACCACTCTTCGCATACCCGTCCTCTTTCAAGAACTGTGCCAGCTGCGTAGTCTTACCAGAGCCCGTTTCACCAATGATAATCACAACCTGATGGTCTCGTATCAGCTTTAGCACATCATCTCTTGCAGCGTAAGCAGGGAGGTCTCTCCTTTGCTGTGCCGGCGTCCTCGTGTCCACTACTGGCGCTTCCTCATCTTCCACCAAGTACATGTGGTCCGTCTCCTCCTCCGTGACCTCTTTGACGCCCATAACGTCGCCGAGGACAGTACCCGCTAGCCCAGTGGTATCACCAGCTTTCTTTACTCTTTCCCTCTGCACTCTTCTCTCTGCGACGACGTGGCTCCCCTGCTTGGCAAACTGCGCCAGGTCGCCCTGTGGATCTCTAACAGCAGACACCGGGTCCTTCTGCTTCGTGAACACGCTCGTTCCATCCAAAAAAGGTGGTGTTAAATGGCGCGTGGTTAGCTGTATCAGCGGTTCACTCGTATCTTCAAAGTCTGCATCCACTTCACCCTTCTGTAGCGTCCCTGCTGTTTGCAGCCTATTGAGCTCCCACTGCTCTGCATCCCTCTGTCTCTGCCCCTTCCGCTTCTTGAACATCTTCTCTTCTGTGCTCTGACTTTTGATACAGTGAGGTTGTAAAAAGTGTTGATGCTTCCTATAAGTTGAATTCTTGATATCCGGAGGCCTTTATGAAATCCGAGGGGTAAACAAAGAGCGCGTATGGGATAATGTGGCATATATTTTGGTTTGATACACGTTGAAGATTACGTCTGAAGTTCGAACGTATATATAAATAAACCAATATGTATGTGAAACCTGCACAGTATGACAACACAAAAATCAAGCACAGCTGCTAGTTTTGGCAACGTTGTATGAGTCGCCATGGAAAACCATTATCTAACGTTTCAATTCAGAGACCCATTTGCCCAGTCCGTAGTATCCCTGCCATAATCCTCTTGTATCTGTGATATAACGAGCACTCTCACCGGGGGATAAATACTCCAAATCCTTCCATCCTCTTAGCTCTCTCACTTTTTCGATCTCTTCGAGTGTGAGCTCCACATACGGATTAGTACCATACTTTAGTGGGCCCACGTTGATCCACACACACCTCTGGTCTTCCTTTATCAGAGACTCAATGGCTTGGAAGTAGTCAAACATGTTCTGTGCGGTGTCCATGAAGAATGCAGTGACAACCAGCACCGTTGGTTCGTTGGACCCGATGGAGAACTCTCTAAAGTCTCCATGGCTAAGTACCAAGTTTTGTGGCTTTTCCCTTTGCTGAAACTCAAATGACCTCATTTGATTCTCCTGTGTGATATGATGGGAGTAGTTATGTGCAAATGGCGCTATTTGATATGTCTCAGTGCCATACACAAACTCATTACAGCAGTACATCAATGGTGAGTACTCCACCGTCTCAACGCGTGGGAACCCGCAAAGGGCCAATTCATGAGCGATGCGGCCCAATCCTGACCCGGGTACCACCACTGTGGTATTCTTTATATCAACATGGTCTTCAATAGTCTTTTTAATAAAGCAAAGTAACGGATCCAACTCTTCACTTAGAGATGTCCAATCTCTGGCGAAATGTGTCAGCACTTCAACAGCCTTAGCATTACCCATTGACTTCCCGGATTTGTACTCCATCGGTGTAATTTGGTGCTTTTGTCTGATCATCTCACTGATCCCCTGGGCCAATTGAGCGTTTTTCTTAATGGCATCGTCCACTCTTTGTATCTTCTCCACATATCCAATTGCCTTGGCTTGCTGGTATCCGTCCCATCCTAGGAACTTCAACTTTTTCCTCTTTGAGTCATTCCAGCTTAGTGCAATTGATTCATAAGACGCGAGAGTAACAGCAGCATCGACCAACTGCCTTCTCTCCCTACTCATCACATCTTTCTTAAGCACCCTTAGTAAACTCGGGAACAGAGACTTGTGTAAGATAGACATCACCAGCACGCAAAACACACCAGTGGGGACACTCGAGTCTGGAAGGAAGCAATGCAGCACAGTATACACAGCCAGTGCCACCGACAGCTTTATGAGGGTCCCTGCTTCCATTTGTGTTTTTTTTTTTTGCTTGGTGATGAGTTCGATTATAAGTGGGTTGGGCGCTATGGGCGGTTACGCGATTTTGTGAGCCACCGGGACTATATATTTTTGTTTGTTTGAGGCCGCTTCTGGGGGTGGGCTATAAGTAATAATAATAATAATAGTAATCTTTTATTCTACCAATGCAAAGACCAGCTCTACTTTTTATAACTCATCCATCGCAAATTGCATGCCCTCCTGTGGTTGAGTGTCCCATCTCGTTGGTACCACCGTCGGTCTGCTAAATGAAGACCGGGATCCACGTCTTTGTAACTCTTGGGGTGTTAACAAGTCCGATAACGAAGATGGTACAAAGTCCTCAAACATTTCATCTTCATCCTCTTCTTCATCATCTGTTATAGCACTATCGCCCCCGACGGATTGGTAGTACTGTGATATCATTGGTCTTACCACCGAAGAGTGAGACGTGGACCGATAGTTGTACATCCCCTTGCTCTCTGTCTGGCTCCAGATGGACTGTGAGCCGAATGGAGAGTCTGTAGTGCCATTCTTCACGGGAAGTGAGCCCACCCGCGAGGCATAGCCATACGTAGGGCTCTCCTTGGATCCATTGGACGAGGAAATAGAGAAGAATCCCTGTGGTTCTTCAGGGCTCGTTTTGATCTTCATCGGCGCTGCAGAGCTCTGCTGTTGATGCTGCTGCTGCTGCTGCTGCTGCTGCTGCTGCTTCTCCACATTATGATTCTCATACACCTGGGCCAGACTCTTGGGATTAACACGACGCCCATCTGGCAAGATATGTGCTAATGCACATTTGGCACCAAATTTACAATTGCCCTTCTGGAAGTACTTACACGGGGCACTTTCATTCTTGGAATCCACCTGGTGGGAAAACGGACATGAGTTACCCGCCTGACATGCACCTTGTTTGAAGAACTTACACGGGACATGTGCTAGATCTATATCTTGTGTTAGCCTTGAAAAATATCACATGATAACGACCAATTGAACTTACTCTTTGATGGCGGAGACTTTGAGACATCCGACTGCTTTTTGGAGAACGACACACGGTGGGAGCCCTTCCCCTGTGCCATCGTCGTCGTGTCTCTTTTCTTCTGCGAGGTCTGAGACCCTGGTATACTCTTGTTCTTAGTCACTTTTTGGTGTATCGGTGACTCTTCTGGATGGGGGGGAGGTATCTCTATCTGTGAGCTTTATTGCGCCCTGTATATTGTTCAATCAGATCCAAACTCGGGTATCGTATGGTGTATTGCCTACTCTATCACAATACCACTTCAAAAAGAACACTGTTATTAATCAATTCACAGTATAAACAGTTAGTCCCCACGTTAAACCCCCCTGGACTTGATAAGCAATCGCGCCCCCATTCCAGCGCCCCAACCAACCCATCCGGCCGGTGACACACCTGTTTGTGAATTTTTTGGCACGTCACGTGCGACGAGCAAAGCCCTACTGATTTTTTTTTTTATTATTCCTATTCTAATAAATTTAATCTTGGGGCACCAGAGCACAGATTGAAATCTCTCAGTCTGTAGTCTGTAGAATGTCATCTCGCATACCCGATGCAATCAAGAAGCTCCCTGAGACAGTAGCGAGGTACGTCGAAGAGTGTAGCACGGGGAACTTCTTGTTATTTTTTTTTATGTATTATGCAATATCATTAATTTGGGAAGCTTACATACCACGGAAGGCGTTCTTTGAGGCACGTCTTCTTCCTTCGTATCTCTGCTTCGTTCTGCCGTGCTTCTGCTGTGCCTCTGGGTCTTCGTCCTCCTCGTCAAACTGTACCTTCTTGGCCTTCTTCTCAGGCTTCTTTGGTACAAATGTGAGTTCGGCTTCACCACGAGGTTTCTTATGCACAACTTGATCTCTATTCTTCTCCTTCTGGATCAACTCGTCCTTTTGCAGCTTCTTCAGCTGGTTACCCAACGAGGTCTCGCTCTTGGTGTTGTTAACGGTTCCACTTTCAGAGGAATAACTCTTCATCTTCATCTCTTCTAAGAACTTATTGCTCTTTTCCTTTGCGAGCGTTCTTCTTTTCACTGCCTCCAATTGCTTCTGCTGTTTCAACTTCTGCAACTTGTCCATCTCCTCTTCGTCCTCGTCTTCAGACTCTTCAGACTGTTCCGATTCAGACTCCGATTCACTCTCATCATCATCACTCAAGCTTCCGCCCTGAGCATTCATTCTCTCCTCATCAGACTCCTCCGCAGCAGTCAGAGCTCTAGCACGGTTGTCGCCATCACCTGGAGCAGCCACTGGGTTAAGCTGCTTATAGTCGTGCGACTCTGTGTCGATCTGGAAGTCTGGGTCCATGAACATCTCTGCGAAACGGTCGTCATTGACAACTTCCTCAGCAGTAGCGGCACCGGCCTTCTTCGAAATCTTCTCAGCCAACTCCTTGTTGACCTGGACCTTGGTATTGGACACAGCACCGGTGGTTCTGATTCTGGACTCTCTTTCTTTTTCAATACGCTTTCTGACCTCTCTTTCTCTGAGGTCCTGGAGAGCATGTGGGTTAGCAGCAAGAGAGAACTTGTCGTAAAGCTCCGTCTTGAGGAAGAAACCGTGCATATACGACTTGAGATACTTTGTTCCAACCAAATGCTCAACCTTGAGCTTATGCAAATCGTCATGCGTAATAAATCTATAATTCTCATAGACACTTGATGTTGGCTTTTGCTCCAATTCATCCGTAAACGAATCCAAGTGCGATGCCCATCCTGGTGAAGGACCCAATGTAGGAATGTGATAGGCGTGCATCTCCATTCCTTCATTGGCCATGAAGAACATACCACTGTTCGGCACCCACTCGAGGTCGTTGATATCCACAGATGGTTCCATCGAGGCAAACAGAGAGCCATCAGCGTTATAAACCTTGGCCACTTTCTTATCGCTTGCTGCAAACTTCTCATCTGGCAAGTAGATCAACTTCTTCATACTCTCACCGAATCCGTGATCTTTGGTCATCAGCGGTTCCGAGGATCTCAGGTCATAGAGATATGAGTATCCTGTGGACGTACCACATGCAAACCCGAGTCCATCTTTCCTGAACGCCGTCGTTGTGACCTCAAATGGCTCGTTGTCAAACCCGAATGGCACTTGTAGTTTAGCCGCCCTCGACTTGGCTCTTGGGTCCCAGAATTCAACTGTTCCTTCCTCCAATGCCACCGCCAGAAGTCCATGAAGTGGGTTGACGCTCACGTGGTTGGCACCTTTGTCAGACTCGAGTGTGAATGGCTGAAGGAATCTTCCCTGATCCAAATTGAGTCTGTAAACTTCAGCTCCACTAGCAGCGACGTATAGGTCACAGTTAACTGAGTTGTATGCCACGGATCTTCCAAATTTCGGGATTCTTGACCTGTAGTGCATCCCACCTCTGTTCTGAAACTCTATGCTTCTGTCGTTCTGCAAATGCACTGATTTGGACCAATCATCAGAGAGTATAACGAAATCCACATTCTCTGCATCGGTGTGTCTCTCAAACTTGAGTGTTTGTTGTTCCAGGTCGTAAACGTGGATCTGCGGCTTATAAGTGCCTGTGGCCATTGCAAACTTCCCATCAGGTGTGACTTTAATCTTATTTGATGCCTCTTGGAATTCAAACTCTTGGATCAAAGTCACTCTGTTCATATAATCTTGATCATTCTTGAGTGCTCTCTTACGCTTACGCTCCATCCAATCAGGCAGCGAACGCGACACATTCGTACCACTTACCTGATACACGGCGATGTCGCCGTTAAAAGTGGACTTCAACGCCATCCTATGCTATTCTTTTTTTCTTTTTTTGGCCTTGCTTGATCAATAAATCTATCGTATGCCCTTTTATGGAGTCAAGGTTATATTATATATACATCTCAAATTTTTTTTTCTATGAGAGATGGCCTTGGTACAGGCACTACTCCGCAGCCGACCGGAGTAAATAAAAAAAAAAGTTCTTTCGAATTGAACCGAACGGGGTTCGAACCCGCGACCTTCGCCGTGTAAAGGCGACGTCGTAACCACTAGACCATCAGTCCGAAAGAATCACTGCTTTTTGTCTTGCTGCGAAAATGAGCAGTATAAGGTAATTTGGGGAGTTAAAAAGACAGAAAGAAGAAAAAACTCTTCTAGTCAACTGTCCTTTGTATCTATTGGATACTACGTGATATATAAGGAGTAGTTTTATATAAAATTTCTCGTCAAATTGGCCCCCTCTTCCCCCATATAATTACATCAACCCTTATATGAGCCACCCCTACACCGCATAAGCGTCGCACGCGCGCATCGTGTCAGGCCTTATGCTGTCGGTTTCTGACTCCCACTCCATTGAAAAAGAATCCAAATCTCACCACGTTGAAACTTTCTCTCTCAACTTTCTTCCCAAAAGGAATATATAGAATACATCCGATGTTGGACATCACACAGTTTATCGAGGAGAAGGGCGGCAACCCGGAGATCATCCGTGCCTCGCAAAAGGCGCGTTATGCCTCTGTGGAGTTGGTTGACGAGATCATCGCCGACTACAAGGAATGGACCAAGATCAGATTCGACCTGGACGTCCTCAACAAGGAGCAGAACAAGCTGCAGAAGGAGATCGGTCTGAAGTTCAAGGCCAAGGAAGACGCTTCCGAATTGCTTGAGCAGAAGAAGGAGCTCGAGAGCAAGAAGGCCGCACTCATCGTCAAGGAGCAGGAGGCCGACCAGCAGGTCAAGTTCAAGGTCAATCAGGTTGGTAATTTGGTGCACGAGACTGTGCCTGTGAGTGACAACGAAGACAACAACGCTCTGGTCAGGGACTGGAAGCCAGCCGGTGTCTCGGAGGTTGCCAAGATTGCCACTGCTACTGGTAAGCCAGCAGAGTTGTCACATCACGAGGTTCTTCTTCGTTTGGATGGTTACGACCCTGAGCGTGGTGTGCGCATTGTTGGTCACCGTGGCTACTTCTTGAGACAGTACGGTGTGTTCCTGAACCAGGCGCTCATCAACTACGGCCTGAGCTTCTTGGCCTCAAAAGGTGGTTACACCCCATTGCAGGCCCCAGTGATGATGAACAAGGACGTTATGGCCAAGACCGCACAGTTGTCGCAGTTCGACGAGGAGCTGTACAAGGTGATGGACGGTGATGATGAGAAGTACTTGATTGCCACTTCTGAGCAGCCAATCTCTGCATACCACGCCGGTGAGTGGTTTGAGTCCCCAGCCGAGCAATTGCCAGTGCGTTACGCCGGTTACTCCTCGTGTTTCAGAAGAGAGGCCGGTTCCCACGGCAAGGATGCCTGGGGTATCTTCCGTGTGCACGCATTTGAGAAGATTGAGCAGTTCTGTTTGACCGAGCCTGAGAAGTCGTGGGAGGAGTTTGACCGTATGATCAACTTGTCTGAGGAGTTTTATCAGTCCCTCGGCTTGCCTTATAGAGTCGTTGCCATTGTCTCTGGTGAGCTCAACAACGCCGCTGCAAAGAAGTACGACTTGGAGGCCTGGTTCCCATTCCAGCAGGAATACAAGGAGTTGGTATCATGCTCCAACTGTACGGACTACCAGTCAAGAAACCTGGAGATTAGATGCGGTATCAAGAAAATGACCGACAGGGAAAAGAAGTACGTCCACTGCCTCAACTCCACGCTTTGTGCCACCGAGCGTGCCCTGTGTTGTATCTTGGAGAACTACCAGACCGAGGATGGGCTTGTGGTGCCAGAGGTGTTGAGAAAGTACATCCCAGGTGAGCCAGAGTTCTTGCCGTTCGTAAAGGAGTTGCCAAAGAACTCCACTTCGCAGAAGAAGAAGTGAAGTATATAAGCTTCTACGTAATACATGTCCCGTAATTCGTTAGCATATATAATGTAAGTAAAAGAAAAAAAAGAAAACACAGTGAAAACAACAACAAAGATCATATTTGTCTGTCGTGTATCTTTCTCAAGTGGGCCTTCATGTTGTCCGATCTGTTGAATCTCTTGCCACATTCGTCACACTGGTATGGCTTTTCAGAAGAATGTGCCCTCATGTGTCTCTTGACGTGCTCCGGCCTTTGGAACATACTTCCGCACAGTGGACAGTTGAACGACTTCTTGGTCGCATCAGTTATCGGTTCGGTACTCAACTTTGTGGCTTTCTTTCTACGTGGCTCCATGATGTCATACCGTGTCACCTCAGCAGGTGGAGCACTCAGTCCGGCAATCTCCGCAAGGTTGATGGAGCTCTGTGAGCGTGCCAGTGGTTTCTGTGGTGATACACTCTGGAAGGCCAACTGTGGAGACTGTTGTGTCTCTGGGTATTGCGATGCCATCTTCAGTGTGAACTCGGCAGCAGCAGCGAACTCATGGCTGCCATATTGATTACCTGCGCTGGACAACACTGCGGAGCGGTGTGGTGTCTGCAATGGCGTTGCTAATGGAGTTGCTGATGGAGTTGCTGATGGTGAGTGTTGCCCGCGTGGGGACATGAATGCTGAGTAGAATGGATTCGTCCCCGACGGCGATCTACTCTGTGAATTCATATCCAACGATAGTCTTGAACGCGTACGGCGATGTCTCATCAGCTTGGCAGCTGAAGACGGCGTGGTTGTGAGTACATTCAGAATGGAACCATGGCTTTGAGAACGTGTCGCCAGGGGAGACGTCCGTTGTGGAGATTCAAATACTTGAGGCAATGGAGTGATAGCATTGCTCAATCTGCGGACACCCAAACGACGTGGTGTCTGGTGAGAGTTCTGGAAGCTCACGGGGGACATTTGCAACGAGTTATCCGATGCCGATTGCGACACTGTGAGCCCCGGCATGCTTTCATAAGATGCAACGGTATTGGTGCTATGACTGCGTGGCATCGGCGTATGGTGGAAGACGTGCATCGCTGGGTAAAGATTCTTCTGGTCCTGCTGGGTCCAATGTGGTGGAGGCATCGCGTGCTGGGCCATGAAGTTCTGCTGCACGGGCGTCACTTCGAACTTGGGAGCCATCTGGAGCGTTTGTTGTCCCGTTCTGTTGGTTGGGGCCAATGGCTGGGTCAATGGTTGACCCTGTCCTAAGTGATGGTGCTCCTCCAGCCCCTGGCCGAACTGGCAAAAGGGAGCGAGGTTCTCGTCCTGGAAGTGGAAGTCAGAGTGTTCGTCGCTCTCCGTAGCAAAGTAGTATGAGAACCCCTTCATCGGTGACGACGTGATGCTGGGCAGTTGTGTGAAGTTAAGTGGCGGTGAACTCATCTGTTTCCTTTTTTTTTCTCCCTTTTCTCCAGTTCCTTTGGTCTTTGTGCTGTTGACAAGATGACACAGGTAGATGAAAAGGTAGCGGGATACGGCCTGTTATGTAGGTGCCAGCTGGTGTAAAATACTTGCAGCCCACATCTACCAGAGCCCTTCCGAAACTGGCAGTGACGCGACCGCGCGACGCGATGCGAGAGAGATCTCCCCGGCTTTGAGGGAGAGGGGGCGCGTGTGTTGGAATTAATGGTGGTGTGTTATTTTGCATTGGGATGGCGTTTAATTGAATCGAAATTACATCTATATATATTACAAGAGATCCGGATTTGATTCATCTTGTTTATACGCAAATGGCCCAACAATTGAGCCTGATATCCACGCTCCCTATAAATTATTACCACCATCCGTCCTCATAATTGAGCGCGTCTGCATCAAAATTACACGCGTCAATTGGAGAACAAATTCCGGAAATGGTATGAGGATAAACTTTTTGGCATCATTGGTATCATTTTGAAGTTTGAGATTTGACAAATCCAATGGTGTAATTTATATATAAATTACACGTTCACAGCCCGAGATATGGCATTCCCCAAAGCATCGCGGTTTAGTTCCCCGGATTTTATTTTCCTCCTTAATTGCTCGATCTGATCAGTTTCAGCACACTACAGCTGGCAAATTGTGCGTTTAAATCAGAAATTAAGATATCTGCAAGGCCCTATATAAAGACCATATATAAAGACAACCAATATGGGCTATTTTTCTAGCACATTGACGCGTGTTCAAAGTAACAACATCCGATGGTGCTTTGGAGTCGATCTATGAACAATAGAGATGCGCGCATTTCTCGTGAGTTCCGGGGGAAAGTCACGTTCTTCGGCACGTGACCCCTCGGAACTTTCCCCCAACGATTCTGATCCACAAATATCATCATCATAATCTATCTCAATCCTCACACCCCGCAACTCCGTTTTGTTTTTTGGCTATTGTTATAATTTGAGAAAATAAATCGAAAAAAATGGGACACGGAGCAGGACCTGAACGTGAGTCACCTCATTGTATCACTTCTTAGACGGTACTAACGCCAAAAGCACTGATTAAAGACCCGGCATTGGAGCAATTCTATCGTACGTTTCATCCCCTCCCTCCCACTTAAGTTCGCATCAACAACATATACTAACGATTCAAAGGCTATAGAGAGACTGCAGGTGGCAGATTTAAAGTCACCCCTAAGAACTTAGGTCCGATTATTTTACTGATGGTGGCCATTCCAGCTGGATTGGCATGGTTGGCGTATGATTCTCAAGTATGTTCCCTATCGTTCGACCCTTCATTAATCAATAAATGTTACTAACAATACATATAGGGAAAGTTCATGAGAGGTCCAAAGAGACGTACTGAGCCTGTCTCTGGGTGAATATTACCCGCTTATTTATTATTAATTTATATATTTATTCCTACGATGCAAGTCCAATTTATAACAAAATAGATTGAAACGTATAATGGTCATAAAATATTGACTCACTTGGTGTTCATCGGATTCATATGGAATGCAATCATGCCAGACTTCATATCTCTCAGCCCAGACGGCGGCGATCTATCCTGTGTCGTGCTTCCTTGTCTCTTCTTCATAAAAGTCTCTGCTGTAGGGCTTGCGATACCGGTCTCATTAGGACTGAATCTCTGCATCGATGACGGGATGGGTGACGGTTGTGACATACTGAAAGCTCCGTTGAAAGTCAGCGGACTGTGACCAGATGCCTCAGAGAAAGTTGGAGATGACTTTGGGGAATAAGCACCATGCCCATCAATAGCAGGTGGCTTCACAAACGAAAACTTTGTCGTAATAGGAGTAGAATTCGCAGAGGCACGTCTTGGCGTAGCCACTTTACCATCACCAGGCTCATACACAAACTCAAAGTTCTTCACAACACCAAGCTTCATAGGTGTTTTGAACGATTTGGAATCCTTGGAAGATCTCGAAATACTCTTGGAAAAGTCTAAAGTCTGATACAAAGGCTGCTGCTTCGTACTCTTGGAAACCATAGGAGTGGAGACAAAACTCTTGGACTTCTTCAAAGGATGCTGGAACACCTTACTGCTGGAACCATTGGACAGGGAGCTCTTCTTAGGTCTCGTGAGCTTCGTAGTGGAGCTCGACTTTGTTATAAAGGAACCTGGAGTTGGTGTACTTGGTGGCATTTGCTGTGGTTGTGAGAATTGCGCCTGAGCAGGTGAGATATTTTGGCGTGTGGATATTGGTGTAGAAGACATCACAGCTCGTCCCTGTTGAGGTGATATCTGCTGTTGTTGGCGATGATGAGATGGTTGCTGCTGATTAGATGGCATGTGCGTTTGGACGTTGTGAATCGTTGTGTGTTGCATCACCGGAACATTGTGGTTGATATTAAACACATGCTGCATCGGCTGCCCTTGATGGTGGTAGTGTTGAGATGAGTTTTGCTGTGCACTGTGTACACGAGCGTTGGCCTTTTGTGCTTGTACCTGGGCATGTGCTTGGGCATGTGCCTGTGCGCGAGCCCTGGCATCAGCTCTAGCATTAGCTTGTGCTTTCTCTTGTGCCTCAACAGCCTGTTGACGTGCTTGGGCCTGTGCCGCTTGTGCCGCCTGAGCTGCTTGTGCTTGGATACGAGCCTGAGCTTGAGCCTGAGCGGCCTGGGCCTGGGCCTGTACATGAGCCTGTGCCTGTGCTGCCTGTGCTGCCTGTGCCTGCAACTTCTGTTGGAACTTCTGTTGGAACTGCTGTTGAACATGCTGTTGGATGTGTTGTTGCTGTTGTTGTTGCTGATGCTGTTGCTGTTGCTGGGCTATCATAGCTTGTTGCATGTGCATCTGAGGTACGACCTGGAAATGTTCCTGTCCAATCTCCATACGCTGCTGAGGTACAGCCTGCTGTCTCTGCTGCTGTTGTTGTGGAGGCTGCTGATGAATGGTAACGTTCTCGTTTGGTGGTGAGAACTGTGGACGGTGTTGTATCACATGTGGCACAGAGTGCATTTGTGTAACAGCTGCTGTCTGGTTGTGATGAATAAGGTTGGGCGAGGAGTGGTTACCAGCGATAGTAGAATTAGCTGGTGTAGGTAATGTGCTTTGCAGTCTCATCGTCACCTGTTGTGAGTTCGTATCCTCAACAACGCTCACAACACTTGTATTATGATGCAGCATTAATCCAGACGGCACGCCACCATTGGGAAGATCTGCAATTGGTGAAGTATCCGAAGGAGGTTGCACAGGTGATGACATCTCAATGATGGTATCGTTCGACTTCTGTCTGTCCAAGGCTGTGGTGAACGAAATCAACGGATCGTCTTCAAGCAATCTCTCCAATGTGATAGGCCCATCAGATGTGGGATCGAGCATAAGACCATTGTGACCCGCACTCTGGCTAGCAGTGAGCATTCTGGCTCCTCTGTGTGATCCTGTAGTAATCTCTTCATCTGGCACCTGCGATAGGATCTTGTCCAACAAGTCATCTGGTATTGTCTCCTCGTAGACATCGTTTCCAACGTCGTCAATGTACCTCTGAGACATATGCGGAGCCTGCGATGGGTGCGGAGCCTGCGATGGGTGCTGAGCCTGGACCTGATGTGGCATCTGTGGTGTCATGATCATGTTCGCATGTCCTGAGCTGAGGTTCTGGTTCATGTACATCATCATCATGGGCTCGCTCAGTTGTTGCATTGGCATTTGCACAAGCTGCTGTCGATACATTTGCTGTTGCAGCTGCTGTTGCACTGTCTGCTGCTGTTGTGCCATCTGCTGTTGTTGCATCATTTGCTGTTGCATCTGTTGTTGCTGCAGTGCTCTGTTCAGATGCTGTTCCTGGAACTGTTTCTGCAGCGCCGACGGTGTAAAGTCGCCGGGAATAGACTGTGGTTCATACGACATATTTGTTTTACTTCGTCTGCTTCTGCTATCTTCACTGAAATTCAAGCGCCCTGGTGAGCTTCAAGCGGTGGATGATCAGAGAGCAACTGAGTGTATGGACACGCGCTTAGACGTGTTGCACAGGAGTTGATGTAGCAAAGATGGAATCAAATGAACAATAAATCAAGCGAATGTGGTATCAAAAGAGAGCTGAGGTGCTCAACTTTCAACTTTCCCTATTCAAAAGGGGTGGGGAAGCGTTCGTGGTGCTTACCAAAAGGACGAACCGTGTGTCGACCTGTTGTTGATCGGAACGTGATTGGAGGGATAGAAAAACGAGAGAATCAGTCCCACTACCGCTGTTTTGAACGAGCGTCTAGCTTGTCAGACGCGACGGAGTGTGTTCTCTGGGTGTTGTTTAATGACTGAGTCGCTTAGAAATGACCTTGTAAGCGAGCGTGTGTGTGCAGTCTGTGCTTTGTTCAGACGTGTTTGATGATGCTAGATTCCTGCCAAATACGGGCGAAGCAAAAAGCGGTGAGTCGAGCGGTACTTGCGTATTTGAGTGAAGCAGAGCACCAGATGTTCCTTGAGCTCGTTGTTCGCCTTATTAGCTTATGCTTTTCCGGGCTTCAGCACTGCGCTTTGTTGCTTCGATCTCTGGGGAGCCGAGAAATATGGGCCTATCACACAAGAAAAGGCCGCTCTGTTGATGTAAAGTGTATGGAGAGCATACGTCCAGCCTTCTGCTGGCCCTACCGTGTCATTTTCGCGGGTGGGCTGGCAGGAGGGGGAGGGGGAGGGAGAGAAACGCGCGATAGTGACTATATTGAGCAGCAGCCTGGTAGAGAAAGGTTATGAGCACTGTTGCTCTGGTGTGATTACTATAACTGCGATTAGCATCTTGTTTATATAGTACCTTTAATTACCTTTCAAATAACTAAAGCTATACAAGATGTACGGAACTCTCTCCAATGTAACGAAAGAAGACATTTACACACTGGCTGGGCAATATTTTCCCACAATTGTAGGTCGCATGGGTAAGGAATCTCTCTATCTCGGTGCCCTCCTGCGGCCTTTCTCGTGGTGTTCTCTACGGATCGCATGCCTATACAATATGGCAGAACTGGAGGCAGACGGCAAGCTAAGAAGGTTCTCCCATTTCAGGGACACGACAGATCCTGTGAGCTACCTGGCGTATGTCTGCCTCATGACGTCCTGGCTCGATAGGTACCCTGGTGTCTATATCATCTTCTAATGCAGTGAAGGAAGAGCTACTATTAGATGACTAAATCAATGTATCATTATTACCAAAATATCGCTCAACACAGTATAAAATAAAGAACCCAAACCAAATATATAACAAACCAGAAGAAATAAACAAATGTAACCAACAAAAAAAAAGTATATCAAACAAATAGAAAGAAGGAAAGAAAGAAAGAAAGTGAACCCCAATGCATATCATCATCTGTGGTACGGGAACCACGCTATTGTACATCACCCGGGTATAGATATCAGAGGAACTTGTCGAATAAGTGGTCCTCCAGCCAACCAATCTTCTCAAAGGCAGCAAACAGTCTCGAGGCCTTGTTCACGTCAATACGACACGACTTCTGGGCATCGGTTCTTCTGAAGGGCAGACCCTTTCTTGATCTCGACACCTTTTCAGCAAACAGTCTGCGCTTGGAGTCCAAGTAGACATTACATGGCAATCTGAGGATAGAAGCCAGAGTGACCTCCGCTGGGTGTAGTTTGCCCACCAATGGGTCGTCAGCCAAAGACATTGGTTGACCCTTCCACTCCACCTTGAGGCATCTAGCGTTGTTTGGAAGAGTAGACAAGTCTGGACAGTAGTCTGGCAGGGACTCCCAGTCAATGTGCTGTTGAGAGACAGCTGGAGAAGAAGCTGGCTTTCTCTTTCTCTGTGGAACAGGTGTAGATGGAGTACTCTTACGAGTAGGGCTAAAATCGGAGTCTGGAGCAGTCGAAGTCTCACGAGCAATACGGCGAGTTCTCACCTTTTCAAAGTTCGAGGAGTAGTCAGAGTCAGAGAAGTCGTTATAACTCACTGGTCTGGCTACTCTTCTTGGAGCATATTTTCTCTGAGAGATGGACTTTTCGACTCTAGCACCCTTAGCACGGTTAGAGTATTGTCTCAGGAAATTCATCTGCGATCTCTTAAAGCCCTTGGCACCAACGTTGGACCAAGCGCTCACCACCAATGGGAATCTCTCGAATCTGTTCAGTGGGAACTCCTTGATCTCAGTCTTGTTATCAGATAGCACGATGATTGTGTCCACAGTATCAGACTCCAAAGCCTTACAGCTCTGCTTGAGCTGAATACGCTTGAGTAGATCACTCACAAGACGTGGTGTAGATTCCAATTGAGCCGATGAGGACCCACTAGAAGATCCAGTATGGAATGGAGACAATGGAGGTGATGGCATCGACTGGTCCTCTGATCTAGACACCACGGAGGATTTTGAGTGCTTTCTATCCATTGGGCCAATCAGCTCTGGCTGGATATCTGGAAGCTCTGGCGTCATCGCCATTGTAAATTCAGTGGACATTGTGTTCAATAGATAGTAATAGATGTGTCAGTTATGTGTCAATCGAATGTGTCAGTTGTAGTGCTTCCAAATTGCGAAGCTTATAATCAGCAAATGTTTATCTGAAGTTCCAGTAAGATAAGAGAAACAAAGAGGTACAGAACAACAAAAAGGCGGAATTCTTCTTATATATGACCGACAGGTCATCGCTTAAAAAGAAAGAGATGGGAAAAGGAAAACATACCCAAAAAAAAAAAAAGATTGTGGCCGAATTTCTTTTTCCCGTGCATATCGCTGCAGAAAGTGGCGTTCCTTTTGTGCCAACTTGTGCCAAATCGCGCAAATTTATGCCATTTTTGTGACACTGCAGCACTGCAACTACGGCAACCAACGGCTGCGGCGTGATAAATTTTTTTCTTTATGATTTCTGTGTGGAGCTGGATTTCTGAGTGCCATTGCTGGAGAAGAGGAAAGAATTGGTTATCAATGTGTGCTGTGTGGTCCACGATAAGGGTCAATTCCATGGTATCATTTGTATTTTCTCTGCCACAAATTTAAAACACCAGAAGATCTCGTATTCCCCCCCCCCCTCCCAAAGCTCTGCAGATTCTAGAATTTCCAAAGCTTTTTCCCGCTGCATTATTCCCCGGCCCCGCTCTGCGGTGGGAGTTTTCGCCAAACTTCCGCATTCGGGCGTGTGACTGTTGTGACACATAGCCAGATTCTGCTGTGCGCAACACCAGACCCGCGGGGTTGGAGAGTTCCACCTCATCGCCACCAAACCGTCACGTAATTCTCCGCTAGATGTCACCTTGTCATTTCCGCGTGTGTCATCACGTCATTAATTTGTCGATAGAAGATTGAAGCTCCCCAGATCAATGGACATTACTATATCAATCACTGATTGGCCGATGAATCAATCCCATTTGCTCTGCCTTAAGTATATGATTCCTCCCCGATCTCGGCCCTGGCCCTGACTTTTGCGAAGCTCCGGTACTCACACCGAAGCGGACTTGAACTCTAGCTGGCGATAAGACCACCAGCGCGCATACGATACGTCAAGTCAAACACATGGCGTACCCTATCGTCCTGCTCAAGTTGTTGTCCAGTTGTTGTTGTTGGTTGATGGCCTCGTTTTTGTTGGGAATGTACCACCGATAAGCTTTCTCTTTTTGCTTGTATATAGTGTTAAAGTTTCTAGAAGATTGGTTCCAAAGTTGCAGTCACACTCTATTGGGAAGATCTCGCGGCCTTGGGGATGATGATGCACCCATCTGTGTGGCTCAACGGTGAAGCTTTGGATCGGCAGCCCCATAGATACTATATCCTTGAGCTGATGGGGGTCAAAGAAGGAATACTCCAATTTTGTGTTTTGAGTTGTCAATTGCACTTATCTAGACGTCTGACCAATGACCATACAGAGAAATAACCCGACGTGTATATCAAAGCACATCGCTGGTTCATTCAATTGTGTCGATCTCCATGGTATTGGATGTATCCATTTTTATGAAATGGATCGTATAGAATCATGATATAGCTGCGTTCTAGAAGTCTCATAATCAGCACTCCTCTCAGGTGTGTTCAAAGACCTTGCTAGGCAGCTAAGTATAGTGTGACCTATAGCCTTATGGCTATACTACGATTTATAAGCAAGTCATGCAGCAGTAAGCAATGACCCATCGACTCAATCACCCATGTGCCAGCCTATAGAATTGATTATAGGTCTATTGCTTTTCTGCAGCCTCTACCCTCGTAAACTATTGTTGCCCCGGGGGAGTGCGCTCCAATTGGCTCTAGCTTGCTTACAAGTGAACGATGCCATGAGAGTATATGGTACCATCCCCCCGGGATTCCCCGGGATCGTATAGTCTGGCTTTGAATCATCATCACGGCCCGCGCAAGGCTATAGCCTATAGAATATTCCCCATAGGCCCCGCATAACTTCAGAGTCAATTTGTGGATTGTGTTTTTTTGTCTTCCTACACCGGTTAAATGGAGGGCGTAGCAATGGGTCCTGCTTCCAATCATCAATTGCGCTCTTGTATGAACCCGCCATTATATATGACTCTGAGGTCAAATCTACGCCGATATACCCTTTGGTAGTGTTGAAACCAGAGAATGGACTTGCTGAGCTACTGTCACAACCATGCTATGATTCTGGTCATGATTAAATAGAGCTAGCGTATCTATCTAGGGTCATGTCACACACACCAACCTAAAGCTCCAGACATACACGCAATCGCCCCCCGCAATACGTATAATGCAATAATCGTAAGGCAAGCACAGGGCTGTATGTACCAATTCCAAATGACTTGCCACTCGGGTCGTTTGGTGCGGTCCTCCGGACGTTATGGTTGGATCTCCATCTAAATAGGTCACGGCCATAGATGGCATAGCATAGGGCTGTGACAAAGCCAACCTGCACGACTGTGGAGAAGTCTCTGGGGTCGTAGGCTTCCCTGACTGTTGAAGCTACGGGCTTCGCCTCTCTAAAGACTGGGGTATACATGGCACAGCGGCAACTTTGTAGAAAAAAGGGGGCGCGTCTATATATGGGGTTTTTTTTTGCTCGGAACTTCGGAAAATCCTGCCGGGGGGGGGGGGGATTATGCAAGGCTCCGGAAAAACTCTTGGTGCGTGGTGCGTCTCACCACTGTGGGTCACCTTCCCACCGGAAAAACATGGTCTTCCTTTTATTAACTTCGTTCCCTTAAATATCTTCCGACGTTCCTGTTTTGTATCTCGCTCGGAGTAAAAACAACAAGAAAGTAGGATTTTATAAAGATAAGAAAGATGTCGGTAGAAGTTTTATCACCAGTATCTACAATCAGTTCACGCAAGAGTGTGAGGAGGTTTGCTATCAGTTTCGGCAAGGCCAAGGGTAATAGTGATCGTATCTCCGCCACCATTGATGCAGAGATTAGTATGTCAGAGGCCAGCAGGGGAAAAGCACAAGTCAGCAAGCTCAAGATGTTTGTGCACATGCTTAAAGACGGCCCAGTCAACGAAACTACTCGAGAAGAGGAGTCTGAAACAGAAGAGGAAGACGCACCTCTGCCTAGAAAGAAGACGAGCTATGAAAGATATCTAAAGCACAAAGTGAGACTATCGCAAGTGGAGCAGTACAACGAGCGTGTTGAGAGGGATTCCCTGGAGAGTCGGAGAGAAAGCTCAGGGACACCACCTAAGGCCGGGTTCCTCAGGCTGAGACGCAACAGAAGCGGTGAAAAGCTGGAAGAACTGCCGGCCCCGGAGAAGAAGAAAGTGCGGTTTGTGTGTGACGAAGAGGAGTCAAAAACTGCATCATAGCCTGGATTAATAGTGTTATAGGATATATATACCCATGATAAATGACGATACGACTTTTTGCTGGCGTAGGGGAAGAGCGTATAGGCTATTCCAAAATAAAAAAAAATAAAAATAAAATAAAATAAAAAAAAAAAACCATCAACTCATCTGAAAAAAGATGTAATGTATGGAGTAAGAAGTAAAAAGATCAATAAGACCGAAGCTGATCTAATACAAAACCAAAGGATGTCAGATACTGTTGCGCCAGCACTTTCCACCCATCAGGACTCTGAGACGTTTGAGTTTCAACAGTACGCCGAGGTGGTGCACCATCGAGAATATCTGGGCCCTTGGGATGAGGACTCTCTGATCCAAAAGCTTCGAGAGTACTATTCCATCGATGAGCTCGCAGCGCTGTTGCGATCCAAGAAATACGGGAGAGTGACATTGCAGTTCCCTGACGCGCTGGTGGCGGACTCTGCTATCGTAGTGCAGCTGTTACAGGAAGGCCTGGAGAAGAACCAGCATGGAGAAGAAGAAGAAGAAGAAGAGGAAGAAGAAGACCACGACGAGTGCAAAAAGACATGCGAGAACTGTAAGTGCTCGGATCCGCTCGATACACAAATACCTGCTGGACAACAGGTTTGGGTACTCGCAGACACCGCATACTCTTCGTGTTGTATTGACGAAGTTGCCGCTGAACACGTGAAGGGAGACGTTGTCGTACACTTTGGTGATGCATGTTTGAACGCCGTGCAGAGACTCGATGCTGTATACATCTTTGGTAGGCCCTATTTGGATCTCGATAAAGTGGTGCAGGGGTTTAAGCAGACGTATGGGAAAGAGGACAAAGTTGTTTTGATGGCCGATGCTCCTTATACGCGACACTTGTACGATCTTTATACAATGTTGGACAATGAAGGTTACTCTGTGTCATTTGCCGATATTGACCTCGATAGGGCACATGGCGCACAAATCGTTGGGTTTGATCATTGTCGTGCAATTCCGATGGGAGTGAAGTTCTCTAATAGGGTTATTAAAGGGCTGATAGATGGTGAAGAAGCACAGGATTTAATGGATCACCACTTGTTCCATATTACAACACCACAACCACCTCATTTGCTTTTCCTCACGACGAAATTCTCCCAAATATCGCTATACGACCCACTGAGCAGTGTAATCAACCAGGGACCTTTCCCATCTCTCATGAAACGCTACCGTTATATGCATATGGCCAGAACTGCCGGTACTGTTGGTATCCTCGTGAACACGCTTTCGCTGAGGAACACCACACAGGTGATCAACACCGTGTCGCAAAAGATCAAAGAAGCCGGGAAGAAGTCATATATGTTTGTTGTGGGTAAGCCCAATGTTGCCAAGTTGGCCAACTTTGAGTCCATAGAAGTGTGGTGTGTACTTGGTTGTGGCCAAGGCGGTGTTATCCTGGATCAGACGAACGAGTTCTACAAGCCCATCATCACGCCGTATGAGCTGGAGATGGCACTGCAGCCACAGGTGGAGTGGACGGGGCAGTGGGTGGTGGAGTTTGAGCAACTGCTGAAGATGGGGGATGATGATTCAACAAGGGAAGATCTTGAAGAAGAGGAAGATGATGAAGATGACGATGTACCACAGTTCAACCCGGTGACGGGCAAATTCGTCACCACATCCCGCCCCCTGCGTAGTATTCAACACTTGGAGATCGACAACGCACACGATGAGACTCAACTGGTTAAGGCGTTTGCAAATAAGGTGGCTATCAAAGATACCGTCTCGACTTCTGCCCTACATTTACAACAGAGACAGTGGACTGGGCTGGGCAGTGATTTCTCCAAGGAGGATGTCGATGAAGAAGGTGCCTTGGTAGAAGAAGGGCGTGGCGGTATCGCCAGAGGATACGACTATGACGTCAAGTAAAATAGATATGTATATATATTTTGCATTAAACCAAATCCCGTTATAACCAAATCCCGTATGAAAAAAAAATCAATAATATAATATATGGAGCTATATGCCCATCTTTAGCCAGTCGTACTCGTCATGGAACATGTCTACGTCCTCTCCCATCCCATGTCCCACAACTCCGTGTGGAATCCCATGGGACATAAACCCAATACTGTCCAAACTCTCAATGTTCTCCATATCCAGAGGCTTTGACGTGTCAATGTCCATCCGGAAGTCCAAGAACTCGTCCATCGCCAGCTGGTCGGGCTCTGAGATCGACGACACGCTGTTTGTGGTCTTCACAAGCCCTGGCTCCTGATGATGCGTCTGCTGTTGTGCCATCTGGCTCTGCGGCGAAAAATGGAACGTACTATGCTGCGGGAACATTGTCTGCGTTGTCTGTGTCACTTTAGTCGTTGCCGCAACTGTCATAGGCGTTGGTAACGTCTCACTGGACTTCTTTGAGATCGGTCTGATGACCCCGTGCAATTTGTAGAACAACCCACACGCATTACACAGAATATCACCATTGGAAGAGCGCCTCCATAGAGGAGTAGACGTGGTAGAGCAGTTGGAGCAACTGATCGGCTTCGAAGACTTACTCTGTTCCGCAGAGTCCAACAAGTTTACTTGTGGATTGGGGAATGACGTCGTCAACAGTGAGTGGTTGTTCGAGATCGGCTTGGTCACCAGTGGTTGATGGTGGTATTCCTCCTGTGAGATCCGCTTAATATGTGCAACGTAGTCGAACTCGTCATTGATCGGGTCTGCCTTGGGATCCTCCATCTGTGGGTACTGCTGCTGCTGCTGTTGTTGTTGCTGACTCACCTCTGATAACGATAAGCGTTGCTTCTTCGCCCTGATCACACGCACCGGCTTCTCCTGGATCTTCTTCTGCTTGAGCTTCTGCTTCTGCCCCATCGATGCCAACCGCCATGACATGTTCTTCACTCTCTCGGCCTGCGGCATGCGCTTGAGCGATGTATAAGAATACATTTGGAACAACTGTTGGTTGGTGGTTTCGTCCGCAGCGAGCTCACTAAGACGCCGTGGCGCCTGCTCGTTCTGTGTGCTCTGCAGCTGGTGTTGCTGCGGTTGCAGCTGTGTCAGCGACTCCAGCAGCCTGTTAATGTCGCCTCCAAGTTCCATCTTGGCGCTTCTTCTCCAGAGGGTTTTTTGTTTTTTGGTTTTTTCAGCTATTGTGTTGAAGGTAGGAGGATGACTGAATTTCTAAAATGGCCCCCCCCCTCCCTCCTCCCCCAATCTTCTCCGCTACTCTCAAAAAAAAAGAAAACGAGGCGTGAACCGGATATCTGGCGTGTGGCGCGAACCGCAGCCCCATTAGCGGGGAGCGCTGATTGCCTTTTGCAGCGCGAACATTTAATTAGCGTGTATTGTGTGTATGGCAAAAGGGAGATCTCTCCGGATGCATGCTTCCGGGTGCTTCGTCCCGTACATAAATCCATTGCAGCCGATATCCAAAAAACATACTTCCCCCCCTCCCCCGCACATCTCTTTAAAATCTGCCTGTCCAGGAATGAGTGGCTTAGTGAACGTCTCGAGGTCTCTCTCTGGCTCGTTGGACTCCATAGGATCCATAGGATCCACAGGCTCAGATCACCATCATGAAGAGCCACAACCATTGCACATGACACACTCCAATGCACTCAACAAGTCACAAACACAGACATCAATATTCACAGATACCTCGCTAAAGAGGCCGAGAACGGAACGGAGGGGCCTGCTAGCACAGTTCGCCCTCATACCAGAGTTCAAAGACGCTCGAGACTACCCAGAAAGACTAAAATACTGTATTGTCCTTGTCATTGCAGTGGCTGCGATGATCGGACCGATGGGTACTTCTATTGTGTTTCCTGCGATTCAAGACATGAAGCAAGACCTCAACACCACCACAATGATGACGAATGTGTCTGTTGGTATCTATCTGCTGTCCTTGGGAGTGTTCCCCCTATGGTGGTCCTCCTTCTCTGATATGCTTGGAAGACGTACCGTATACATCACAAGTTTCACACTCTACATCGGATTCGCCATCGGTTGTGCCTTATCGCCCTCCATTGGAGCTCTCACAGGGTTTAGAGTTCTCTCCGGTGCGTGCTCGGCAAGCGTGCAGTCCGTTGGCGCAGGTACGATTTCGGACTTGTACCCGCCTGAGAAGAGGGGCAGGGGAATGGGATACTTTTACCTGGGAGCGCTGGCGAGTCCACTGGTGAGTCCCATTGTTGGTGCTTTATTGCTGACACGCTGGAGCTGGAGATCCACACAGTGGTTTATGGTTGCATTGGCCGCAGTATTGGACGTTGTAATCATTCTATTCCTTCCAGAGACGCTCAGAGTCCAAGATGGGAAGGCAATTATTGCCCGGATGATCGCACAGAGGCACAACAAAGAAGTAGCCGAAGCTGTCATTTCCAGAGTTCAGTCCCGTACATCCATGGCACGCAATGAGGATGCTTTTGTGACGGACTTGGAGTCTCAGCCACGGCCAAATGAAATGCAGCTTCAACAGACAGAAATGGCAGACTTACAGCGTATGAAGACAGAGATTGAAGAGGCTTTGAAAGAGGAGGAGAACCCACCGACAAGATGGAACGTTTTCAAGAGACAGACGTACATCTTCTTGATACGCCCTATGAAGTCTGTGATTTTCCTCACATACCCACCAGTACTGTTATCCATCTCCTTTTCTGCCATCACATTCGGCGTGCTCTACTTGATGAACATGACCATTGAGTTTGAGTACGCGAGGGCTCCGTACAACTGGAAGCCTCTGTACATCGGCTTTGCATACATTCCAAACTCTGTCACGTATATTTTTGCCTCTATCTATGGTGGGAAATGGACAGATTACCTGCTCCAAAAATACAAGAGAAAACATGGCTTTTATGAACCAGAGGCAAGAATATCATACAACATGATCTCTGCTGTCGTGGCTTACCCTGCAGCCCTGTTGATCACCGGATGGTGCTTCCAGTACCACACACATTGGGTAACACCGCTTATCGGCACTGCGATCTTCGGGTATGCCACCATGATGACCATCGGACCTACGGCTACTTATTTGGTCGACTCATTGCCTGGAAGAGGAGCCACTGGGATGGCACTAAACAATTTAGTAAGACAAACGTTTGCCACTGCAGCTGTTTTTTTAGTGGATCCAATGATTTCAGGAATGGGCACTGGGCCAATGTTGACAATGTGTTGTGGTGTGGTGCTTTTATGGAGTGTCGTGCTGTTGGTGTTGAAGAAGAAAGGACCACAGTGGAGAGAAGAGTATGATCTTCAAAAGTATTATGATAAGCTGGAGTAAGCTTTTTTGTGACGTTCATCATCTATATTCAATATTCAATATTCAATATCAATACAATAATTTATGTTAAATGCAGATCGCATGCAGTTCACTTAAACATGCCAAATTTTTTCTTCTTCTCCTTCTTCTTTTCTCCTCCAATGACACCCAATGGTTTAGGTTCATACTCAGGCTCATTAGAGCCCAGGGAAGTATCAGCAGTCGCATGGCTTTCACTCTGTGGAGCTTGGTTCAACAACTCAGTGGATGAGCTAGAATTTGGATACGACAACTGGTTCATATCCCCAACAGAACCATTAGGTGACACTCGCAATACCTGCTTTTGATGTGGTGCCAAGTGTTGGCTCTGGGAATTCCCTTGAGACTTGAAAGTCGGCGAATAGGCACCGCTACCACCACCGCCGTTAATCACTGGCAACCCACTCATTGGTGGAATCATCGCACTGGCAGAAGTAGGAGCACTGACTGAGTTCATCATGGGATTACCGCCACCCATCATGCTGACCTGACGTGGAACACTGCCAGCAGGACCATTAGGTGGTCTTCCATACCCGTTCTCGAAGCCTTGTGGAGTAACCATTTGGAACGACGACTTTCTGTTCTTGCGTGAAGTCTTCCTGAACTGTGGGTTGTGGTTACCGCCCATAACACCAACGTTGATATCACCGTACAAGTTCTTCTCTGTGTGAATCAGTGGCATAGTAGAAACACGGCGTGGTTGAGGCATCTGTTGTGGTCCGCCCATTGGTGGTGGGCCCTGAGGTCCTCCAGGGTGCCCTCCAGGGTGCCCTCCCACCTGTGGCGGAGAAAACTGTTGAGACTTCTGGTGTTGTAAGCGTGGTTGTGGTGGAGCTCCCTGTTTGCTGGCATTCAGTGGTGGTTGTAACTGTGATGGTCTCTGTTGGAAATGCAACATCTTCTTATTCAGTTCCAGTTCTCTGGATGCCAACAGTGCTTCCTTCTTCTTCAATTCCAATTCCTTTGCATTCAAATGGGCCAATGGATACTGTACAGTGGTAGAAGGAGCCAGTGGCGTAGGTGCCACGGCTTGTGGGGCGCCATGCTCCTCTGGCTTTGGCGTCTCTCCACCTTGCTTCTCCGGTGTCTCCATAGAGGCACCATACAACGCAACATGTGTCAAGTCACGAAGATCTGGTGTAGCATCACCCGGGATCTCCTGAGTTGATAAAGGTTCAGATTGTTGAATTACGCGTTCCATCTGTTGTGGATGACCTTGGCGTGGGTATGATGTTGCTTCTGATACTGGTGCTGGTGCTGATGCTGGTACTTGTACTGGTATTGGCGCCACAGGTAGTGATTGCAACTGATGAATCCTAGATTCAGCAATGTGCAATTGTTTAGACTGTTGCTGATACTTCTGCTGTAACTGTTGTTGTTCCAATTGTAATCCTTCAAAACTCGTCAACAACTGGGACAACTTCAACTCCTTTGCCGAGGAATCTCTCATCTGCATCTGTAATTGTTCATTCTCTCTCAGCAGATGTTTGTAGTCACTCAACTGCTTCGATAACGCATTGTTCAAACGGTCGTTCTCCTTCTCCAAATGCCCCACATCGATACCATTATCTCTCTTGAAGAACAACGAAGACTTGTTCAGCTTGTCATATTGACAAATAGTCGCGTACAAAAACTCCAAATATGGTGTCTTGATACCATGATCATCTGCCAGCAAGATCGGTTGTAGTAGCAACATGTCAATATCCAAGTTATTCTCGTGGTAGAAGTCATAGAACAACTGTGGAGAGTTGATGAATCTTTGTTGGGACTCCATTGTGCCCTTATTGTCATCAACCCAGCGCTTTAGCAAGTTGGATTCATTTTCGTACCCGCCCGGTAATTTACATCCCATTGTTTTTGAAACTGTTACAAGCTCTGTCACCAGGCCACTGAGCAATGGTTTTGCCAGGATCTGCTTTGTCAAGTTCTCTGGGTTGCTCTCTTCAAAGATGATTAACAATGGATCAAAGCAGATCTTTGGGATGGCCAACTTCCACTGTTCGACAAGAAACTCGAGATATGTGTTTTTAGAAGAGATCTTGGTGTTATCCGCAGACTGGTATTGTAGCAACTTCACCAACGCATTAAGGTCGTGTTGCGATGCCTGGGTGTATTTGGTGTTCATAGTACCGGACTCCCCAACGATGATCTCTCTCTGTGCTGGGCTCTTGATGATGAACTGTGTAGGTGTCACTTTACGCACATCAATACTAGAAACAACAGAGAACACTGCCAGCTGTAGCTCAGCAGGAAGACAGTTTTTCAAGAATGGCTCCAGATTGACAAACCCAGTTGACTCCAAGAGAACGATGGTCTTTTTGCCCAGGAACGGAACAATGCTCGACGCTGTGTTTGAGATGTCTTGTAGCGACTTGGAGGCAAGAATGACAACGTCATACTTGGCTCTTTGCAACTGTGAGAACTCCGAAACAACCAATTCGGGTGTGAATGAATACTGAGACTCCAACGAGTCGTCTTGGAACGTTATCTGTGTAGCTTTGGCGAGGTCCTCATTGACCCAGTGGACATTGAGCTTCCCCGTGGAATGCAGTCTCCACAAGTAGTACGCCACTCTTGGGTTTATGCCCACTGCTAACAAGCTGAGTCGAGATGACATCCTTGTCTGTACAATTGTCTGGATGTCTCTTTAGTGAGTATAAAAGAGGGCTTCCGAGACGCTTTGAGCACGGCGGAGGTGGTACTTTTTTTTGGGAGGGGCTCGATGGTGTTGAATGAGTAATAACGATCAATTGGACCACAAAAAATCCTCAGAATATAAGCGAATAGCAAGTAGAAGCAACAGTTATTCCGACAAAATTTTGATTAAGCGAAGATGCAAAAGCAGTTGCAAGGCCAGCGGCTAACTAGGGAAAAACGAAAGGACAGGGAACTGGCAGCTTTTTTCCACACGGGACAGTTGTTGGGGTATATGAGTGTTGAGCAGCAGTACCGAGAACCTCAGAAATGTGGTGGTGGTTTTTTTTTGGAAGGCCTTTCCATGCAATTCCTCTTGCCGCCGTAGTTTTTATATATTGTTTGCACACAACTGCAGGTTTAAAAATTGGTAAATGAAACAGCGTACATCTGCAGCGGCTAAACAAGGCCGTCTCTCAGAACGTTATAGTTATAAGCAGGCTCCGTAGATTCACCCTTCAGCTCCTCCGTAGTCAGAAGGGTGAGCATGCATTCCAACAACGAAAGCGCCGTGAGAGACTCCATC